>VYZU01015702.1:93265-160839 GCA_013401355.1 Ceyx cyanopectus | reverse complement strand
GGGGGGAGGTTGGGTTCGGTACTGGCTTTGTACATATTTGTATATACTTCATTTTCATTTTTTTAATTAAATTGTTTTAGTTCCTTTTTCTAATCACTAAGTCTCTCTCCCTTATTCCTTTTCTCTCCCCTTTTGGGGAGGGAGGGGGGTTAAAAGAGAGCGGTCTGTTATCGGTTTGGGGGTTTCCCTGACTCCAAACCGCGACAATTGGCCAAGCCAGGTCTGGCACAGACACAGCCAGCTAGCTGAGGCTACTGGCACTTTGTGTTCTTGCTGTTTTACTGTTCAAAGTAGGTGAAAAAAAACCCCAAAACATTGTTGTCCAGGCAAGAGCAGGAGGGATTTACACCCTTCTGGTGTAACACAGGCAGTGCATACCACCAAGGGATGGGACTTAACAAACAGCCCCAGAAAATCCCCAGAGCTTGTGCAGATCATTGGGAAAGCGTCTGAAGAGCCCCAAGATAAACTGCCGGAGGACTCAGCAGAGAGTAGTGCAGAGGCACAGACACAGTTACACTCTATTTCTTTTCATTCTCTTTGAAAACTCAGAGGTTTTCATCACCTAGGGAAAGATGGGGGAGAAAAGTGACCAGACCTTTAATTATCACCCAAAGTCACACCACCATCAAACCTCTGGGGTCTTTCCTCTTTAGCAAAGGGAGCAGTAAACATGTTTTATCCATTGGCCGCTGTAAACAAAGCTGAGTCTTGTTTTGGAGCAAGATAAATATGAAATGCAAGTGAGGTAGATGCCTGCTAGCCAAACTTGATTCCTAGGAGAGATGGGGGAAATGCAGAAAGGAAGATCCTTGTCAGAGCAAAGATGAATAGTATCTTGCACAGGAACACATCAGATGCTTGAGAACCCGACCTAGGAACTATTGGGTTTCCAGTCACATCATCAGTGTTTACTCTGGAGTCAAAATTAGTGACTTTTCCCATTAAATTCTATTGATCTATTTCTCTGCCACGAAGCTTCTTCATCTAAATCACTATTTTATTGTGCCTCTGATTGTTTAAAAGGATGTCATGGGAGCCACTGAAGACTCACTTAAAATGCTATTTATCCTATCACACATAGACAGGCTAGGTTTCCATTCAGGGCTTTGCTGCACAAATTAAATCTTTCAACACACAGTGGGCTCTGTTTGTAAAATTAAACTGGTGTGTATATGTATTTTACATGTTCACAGGCTCTTGCAGAAGGATGGCTTAATCACAGGCCTGGAATGCAAAGGGAATATTCACTGATGAGATGCCCAAACACTGGTTACAGATCTAAAGGGGAAACAGGTCCCCAGTGCTTTGGCATCAGCAGGTGTGCAGGGTTGGCACCTCACATGCACACTTACAGCTGCCTTGCTCAGCACCTGAAATCCCACATGCCTGCTGCTCCTGACTCCTAACTGAGGAAAAGAATTAAGCACTTTTGTCACCTCAAGTAGAAAGAGTTTTGCTTGGACTTGGGAGGTCCTGGTATACTCTCTGACAGCCAGGGATGCCCACGGTGTGCTCTGAATGTGAAAAAGAACTGACCAGGCAGTCCAGGCAGCAGGCAGAAGTTTGCAGTGTGTGCAGTGACTTCACACTGCTTGGAAACGTGCCTTCTTCCACAAGATGCCCCTGAGCATTTGGGATGAGAAAGGAGTTCAAATGAAATATGGGCTGAGAAACAGGCCTCCAAAAAAGGAGATGAAGCTTCCTTATGATGCCCTGGTCTCTGGCAGCTTTACCACAAAACTTTGGAAAAGAACACTTTTCTGGTTATCCTCAACTTAACAAGCAACAGAGCATAGTCCTCTTACCTATTCCTCCATGTTTTATGCTTTGGGAGAGACACTGATAACACAGGCTTGGAAAACTGATGTTACATCAAACAGAAATAATCCCATCCATCTAAAACCTTCTGTCTCAAGGTCTCTGAACTTCATTTTATGTCCAAAAATACTTAGGAGTGTATCAGGCATTTCACTGAGCAACTAGAAATAGACACTCCTTTCCCAAAACTTCTATGTCTCAGATCTAGAATAACAAGCAGTAAAAAAAAAAGTGGTGGAAATAAATAAATAAATAAATAAATAAATAAATAAATAAATTCTTTCATTTTGCTGGTACTTTATTCTGGAGAAGGATATTTTCAGAAGCCTTCAAGTTTGAGAAGGAAACATTTCCCATCTTCCTTTCAAAGTACAATGTTCTTTTGACATTTAAAAAAGCTTGCATCCCATGAGGTTTCAAAAGGCAGCACTGAAATCAGATTTGCTGATTTTCTCAGAATGAAATACTTCCATTTGTCCCCAAAACCTTACTCCTCAAATTCACAAAGAATTTGCTATTTCTAAACAGAATTAAGAAATCTCTGAAGTTTTTGCTCCTCTGCCTGCTTTTACAATGTAAAATCTGGTCTCTCCCAAGCAGATGAGGAGAAAATTCCTTTGAGGGAACTGTAGCTCTTCAACATCCAAGAGTCAGTACCAGAGATACCAGAGCCCAGCACAGAAAGAGGGAGAATATGCAACTACCTCACTTTTTCCACTGTTCAGCTTTTCTTGGATTGTTTTGTGGATTTTCATGAGGCTCCCAAGTTTGGAGAACTTTTATTATTGTCATAAACTCTGCTGGTAGATTTTCTAACCCTTTCATGCCAGACCTTTGGCTAAGCTCAAGCACAGTATCAGTTTAATGTCTGAGACATGACCTGGTGGGACCCATATCCTGCCACTGGAATAGATGCTGTCATCAGCTAGATCCTTGCCTCCCTTCACTTCCAGCAGAGCTACCTGGGTTTAATCATGGAGATATTTGAGGACACCCCTCTGTGTTACCTCACCATGTGACCAGAGTTCAAGAGAATGAGCCACAGGCTGCAAATATTTCTTGGAATTGTGAACTCCTGCTCTGTTCAGCATTCAGCTGGAGGTTGGTGTTCCCAAATACTCATCAGCATAGATCAGCAAGTGCCTGTCTTTCATCTAGAAACTCAGATTCCTCTGTCAACAAGGCCAGGTGGGATCTGTGCCTGTCTCTGCCACCTGCAGTTTCAGAGTTTAGATGGCAATGAGACAGTTCCAGCTGAATCAGGGGGTTAATTAGTAAAGAGCAAGTAGAGAACCATCACTGAAGTCTAAATGGGTTGAACACAGAAGTTATTAATTACTCTGGGTTTAGTCTATTTAGTAATATTCCCAGAAAGTTGTGTAATGAATCCACTATGTAACTGGGGACACAAAGGGGTGTCAGCTCATCCTGACATTAACCAAGGCTTAATACTCTGAGAACTGACCATCTTCAGAACAATGACAAGATTATTCAAATCTGATTTAATGGCAAGCAACAGCAGTCATCACCATTCTGGAAGGATCCAGAACTGCACAGGGCACAACTATGGAGCAGCTTTCAAATGTCTAATAGGACTGCTATTGAAATTCAGCAATGTGCAGTTTCCTACACTGTGACTCAGGGAAGATCAGCAACTGTCCTATTTCTGATCATCCCCTGGCACTGGCCAGACACTCACTCAGCCAGCATCTCCATGGAGTTTGTTTTCCTTTCAGTCATGTGCAAAGGAACAAAAGGAACTGGGGAGAGAATTATTGTTATTTTTGCATTCTTCTGCAACTCGATCTAACTCCTATCTCCAAAGCTCTTGTAAAACAATGGATTTTCCAGTACATTAGGACTTACCACTAGCCCGAGGATTTTCCCTGCTCCTGGCAGCCCACTGCATTGGCAGAGTTCCTTCTGCATCTTCGACCTGCTGCTGATTGATCCCCATAATCCAATCCATTTTCAACAAGCCACTTGAGTTCCAATAAAAACAAGGGGCTTTGCTGATTGCTGGTTTCAGCTGCAGCTGTTGGAGCCACAAATCTAAAAAGAAATAGTTGAAGACTATTTGTAAAAACTCTATTGGTCAAAGGCAAATGATTCGCTGCTTTTAGTCAGTGAAACTCAAAGGGAAATTAATTACAGCTTCTTTTTATGCCTTGTATAATCTTCTTTAGTGTTTGATTCCTGTATACCTCCCTTGGTGTGAGCTGAGTAAACAGGGAAGGAAATGTTAGGACTGAATTTCCCCAGGGCTTTAGTATATGAAATAGTTTGCATAACATGGGTGCATAACATGAAAGGCAAATATTTCATAGACTTTAAATCTTCAATTTAGATGAGGCTGCTCTAATCTGCCCCTTCTACAAAGCACCAGCCAAAGATAAATCCCATGTTACTCAGTAATTCTTGCACTACAATTACAATTTCTATCTATCTGAGCTGGAAAAAAAACCCAACAACATTACAAGATAGAAATCCTGACATCCAGACTGCAAACCAGAGGCAATTCCAGGGTTTTCAGGCACGTTATTCCACTTCTGCACTTACTGCAAAACTGAAGTTCTGCATTTTTTTTTTTCAGACTGAATTTGACAAACTGCAGGTTGCAATCACAGGATCTAGCAAGGGATTTTGGTGCTGCTATTGTAGAATAAAGCAGTTATTCCATGCAGTTAATCAAAAAGAGAGTTGAGATACCTTATAGATCAAGCAATTTATTCTGGGAGAAGATTGCAGAGAAGAGGCAACCCCTTCTCTCCCTTTTGTAAGGAATCTTCTCTAGTTTCAGACCAATATTGCTCTTCCTCATATCATTTCCAGCCTTCTCTTCCTGTATTTCTGCAATTCATACTTGTGGCTCCATTGGCCTGCCTAAGGTTATTGACAGGAACAGGGGCTGTGATGGGGTCTCCTGCATAGGAGCTGTATTTTGAAGACAGAGTATTCTCCACAGCCTCTTCTAGCACTAAAAGGCACAAAAGTAAAACAGGTATAGGCTGATATATCCTTTAAAAAGTAGAATATAAGAAGTGTAAAACAGACAGCTGACAACTATGGCAAAGTCAGCTATAATTATTTTTTTAATATATTTTTGAGCTATAAATTTTTCAGAGTTATTAGTGAACTACTTTGGTTCACTGCAGTAGTTAGTGGCCTTTGGCTAAGAGTTTATCTGTCCTTTGTTTTTTTTGTTGTCTGCAACAGCTAATCTCACTAGGAAGGGTAAGGAGGCAGTAGGAATAGAAAGTATGGGCCAGAGAATTGTATTGGGAAAATTATGAGAGCCAGCAAAATTTTTTTTTCATTGAGCCTTCTATGCTCCATTTGGCACAGCAGGGCTTTAATGAAATTTTATTGATTCCAAGGCAAGCTTCCAAGGGAAATCTGCCCAGATTCCTGGGGGTCTCTGCTGAGGCTGGAGACCTTAGATGTGCTGATCCTTGGCTGTAGCCCTTCTGTTAACAGGTCTGTCCTTCAGACAGCAGACCTGTAAAATTCTACTTCTCTCAGCAGTGCTGCTGCCATTTGCTCAGGATCTAAAAGAGATTATCATTTCCCACAGCACTCAGAGGGCTGGGGAACTTCTAGTATATTATCAATTAAAAGGAGAGTAGTTTCTGGTCCAATTTAGCCAAACTGGTTTTAGGGAGGAGGGTTAAAACTTGGCAATCCTAACAAGCTGAAAAGCCTCGTCCCTCAGTGTGGAGAAGAGATAGACTGAGATTTTAAGTATGAAAACATATTTGTCTGGGCAAAGGGAGAAGGGTGGAGAGCTGATCACCTAAAGAGACAAAAAGAACCATCTCAGATAGTTCCCTGCAGAGAAGGCTGTGTACCAGTTTGCAGTGAGGAAGAATGGAACTGTCACTACCAGAGCAGTAGAGAAGGATATAATTTTGCTTACTCAAGTCCACAGCCAAGAAAGTCTTTTAAACAGCCAGTAAGCTTTGAAAAAGACACTTGTATCAGTAAAAGGGTGAGTCTGCAGTCTTGAAATGCACTCAGCAGATGCCAGCTGTAGCCATCCATCAGCAGAAATGACAGAGCAGAGTTCCTGGGTTGCCCAGGGAAATCCATCACAAACAGTGTCTCTCCGAGCCTGAGATGGGGATGTTCTCTTGTTATTCAACCACAAAAGGCTCCCAAGGGCCCGGCCCAAGGAGCTGGGGGGTTGGTTGCCATTTGTGTGGTTGGGATCCACCCAAGACTTAGTTCCCTTTGACCATAAGAAGCATGTTTCTTGGGTGGGGGAAGGAACTCTTCAGGTCACCCTGCCCTCAGCTAGAGAACAAGATTTCCTCTCTTAGAGCGTACCAAGAATGAATTTCTCTAACCCCCTTCAGAAGCAAGATTAATGTAATCAGAGTGGGAAGAGCAGTGCATAACTAGAATAACAGCAGTACCTTCATTTAACTGAATGAATATCTTCTCTTTTAAAGAGTCCTAGGATAGAGGACAAGCCTCTGGACAGCCACAGCAGCCTGTCTCCATGCAGGGGAGTTTTAGTGCAGCACTCCTTATTTTCATGTCTCTGCAATGGGGCTGAGAGGAACTTGTGCAGATTTCATGAAGCTTCAAAGGAAAAGATGATTTCAATTTCTTGGAGGATTGCAGTTCTCCTCAATTAAACTTTTCTCCTTGTGAAGAGTTTAATCCAATGGGTAGTTAGGGGAGAATTTACAACTGTGGAGAAAGTCACCACAGCAAGTACTCATCACTTGACATGGAACTCTCAATTCACATTAAATTCATCATTAGCTAAGATACAAATGAAGGTTTACACCCCCCTCCCCCCATTTGTGTGCACAGAAATGTTTTCTTGAGATTTTCACCCAAGCACATCAGGTTTTGCTGCTAAGGGCTATTTAAATATTCCTTGCTCTGTTTCCAAGCCTCACAGGAAAACAAAACCAAAAGAAAACAAAGAGAATACAACATCCCAAAACAACCACTGCCACACTGTACAGACCCAGCTCTAAGAAAAAAAAAACAACCCTATTACAGTGAACAGCCACAAAGGTCTCACAAAGATTTTGCTTCCCACATTCACTAGAGCTCACAGGAGCCCTCCATCAGAAAGCAGGGAACAGAAGGACTGAGTGAAGTGCAGGAAGAAGGTATTTCCATCTTCATAGCACTGGCACCCAGGAGCTGGGAAGTGCCAGGAGCTGGAAGGGTGTGATCCTGGGCAGCTGGTGTCAGGCAGTTCACGGGGCAGGGTCACTGATTCAGAGCACAGCCTGTCTACTCTGCACTCACATTTCCATCATTCTCCACTGGGGTCAGTTCCCCTCACCCCTGCGACCTTGTAATCTTGTTTCTACCTTGTCTGTGTTTCTTTAAACTCACAATTGAAAAAGCTCTTTAAACAAGTGGCCGTTGAGCAGCAGAAGGGGGAGGAGAAGCCAAGCTGAGGCTGGAGCAGCCAAGGGGGGTGTGAGCAGATCCCCCTCACCCTGCCAGCTGGAAAAGGCAGCTCTGGCTGGCAGGGCTTGAGAGAAGGGGCAGTTTTCACTCAGTCCATTCAGCAGAGCTGCAGGTTGGGTGGGACACGAAGCAGGAAAAGAGACATTTCAGACTAAATGTTTGGTGCCAGGCTGCTCTGTGCTTGCACACTGAATTCTGCCCAGTTTTGTGGTAGAGACTGACCCACCAATCTGGAGGAAAAAAACCCCAACGGATCTGAAGAACCCAAATACACTTCGGATCATCTAGGAAAATAGATTACTATTAAACAATTCTTTTTATACCATCTCTGTGGCACAGCCAGCTCCCAAGTGATGTGGATTCAGAGAAAGCCAACTTGGAATGAAACTGCCTGAAAATCTCTAAATACTTCAGACTGTTGCCTCATGCAAACTGCAGGCAATAGTGAAGCTTGGCTGAGAGTGAGGTTTCTGCAGAGGTGGAGAAACAGATGAAATTAACTTGGGAGCCTTCCATTGCTTGGGTTGGAGATTCCCATTAATCACATCAGTCTGCACCCAAAACACAAAAAGTCTGCCTGCAGAGACTCTCCTCGTAGATGTGATAGATGATAATAATTAATAAAGGCAGGTGGTTTAGGCAGAGACTCAAAGCCCCTACTGTTAGAGCACCACTGACTTCAAGGGAATGACTTTAACTCTGGAGAGGGGAAAAGATGGTTTCTATTTGCTTTCCAATGAAAATTAGAGAGCAATTCCATCATTGTTGTCTTGTTCTGACAAATGAAAGTTTGCACTCGAGATCTGAGCAAGATGTGCAGTAGGAATAGCTCACAAACACCAGTGGATAAGGTGTTCTAAAGCCACCAGTGTTGCCACAGTTCTGAGACCCTGCAGTGGTATGGCCAAGGAGGGACCTGACTGCAGAGTGTGGCCCCTCAGCACCAACAGCAAAGAAACAGTGGCAAAGCCCCAAAGTTCCCCTGCTCAGGGTTCATGAAGCCAAAATTGCCATGTCCTGTGATCTTCCAGTCCCACTCCTTCTAAAACCCACATCCTCACCTCTGTGGTTATTCCTTTAGTTCTTCCAGACACATTTCTCCCTTCTCCCTCTGCCACACAATCCCCAAAGCCCCGTTTGGCTGAGATGCAAAGCTGACACCATGCTGGGTTTCCAGATGCATAAATCAGTCTGATCCAGTTCCACCAGTTGCTAGAACACCAGTGCCACCCTGAGAACATCCATGTAGTGCTGCTTTGTATGGCCTGGATATACTCTGGGAGCTAAACACTGGCCTCCTAAATCTGTGGTGGGCATGGGGATGGATTTTGTTCATCTGTGGTGGGCATGGGGATGGATTTTGTTCATCTGTGGTGGGCATGGGGATGGATTTTGTTCATCTGTGGTGGGCATGGGGATGGATTTTGTTCATCTGTGGTGGGCATGGGGATGGATTTTGTTCATCTGTGGTGGGCATGGGGATGGATTTTGTTCATCTGTGGTGGGCATGGGGATGGATTTTGTTCATCTGTGGTGGGCATGGGGATGGATTTTGTTCATCTGTGGTGGGCATGGGGATGGATTTTGTTCATCTGTGGTGGGCATGGGGATGGATTTTGTTCATCTGTGGTGGGCATGGGGATGGATTTTGTTCATCTGTGGTGGGCATGGGGATGGATTTTGTTCATCTGCTGCCTCAAGAAGTGAGTATCCTTCAGCTGGGAAGTGAGAGGGAGGGAAAGCTGCTGAGGAGAAATGCCTTGAAAGCTGCTTGAGCAGCAGGCAGGGGGAAGGGCTGGTGCACAAGAGAAGGGGGTTACAGGTATTACTGCCCATGTTGGAACTGACAGCATAATGCCTGTCACCTCATTCAGAAATGGTGCAATTTCCCTGAAAACCAGAAGCTAATATATGCAAAAATCAATCTGTCACCTGGCCTTGGAAAAAAAAGAACCCACACTCTGATTTATAGGAGAGAAAAAGAAGCTCAGAGTTTCTTTGACTTCTTGCACATGTCTAATGCACTGCCTGCAGCTATGGTTCTGCTGGAAGCACTGCCCTCAGCACACTTAGACTGCTGATTTTTTCTTATGTTCTTAGCTTTTTCTTCTTTTTTTTTTCTTTTTCCCTTTTTTCTTCTATTTCTTTTCCTTTTTTAAAATGTCTATTTCTAGCTTTTTTCTTTAATCCATTTATTGCATTTGCTCTTTCAATCTGCATGAGGTTTTGCTTGCACTGATTTAAGATTCTTGGACACTTCTTGATGATAAACATCTCTGGTAAAATACCCACGAAGAACGACTTAGCTTTGTGATGGGAGCTATTAGTGCTCAGAGTCTGACCCCAGAGGCCACATCTAGAGGCAAAAGAATAAAGTCCTTAATTGTGGTCAATTGTATCTTTGATCTTTCTACTGTGCCGGCTCACAAAAGGGCAAACTGATGATTTTTGTATTGTAAATAAACCCATATTCCTGGGGAGGATGACAGACATCAGCAGGTTTGCAATAGAGGTGCAGGAACAGCCTCCCAGGAGCACCACCAAAAGCCACCCTTGGCAAATCCTCTCTGCTCTGAAAGCAGCCATGTCATAACTGCTGGGCACTCCTGCTCTGGAATGGGTTTGACCTGCTGACCCCAGGGTGAAAGGCTCTGGACTGCATTACCCCTCCCAAGAGCTCCCTGACTCTCCCTGAGGATGGGTTTTTATTTGTAGTTAACCTGCAGACAGAATCACCTACAATGGATAACATCTGCTGAGCACTATCTAGGCATCTGAAGATTTTTTTTTTTCCTTTACAGCCAATCATTGGCACTCAATGAATCCCAGGGTTAAAAAGACACTGCACAGCCCAATATCCACTGCAGAAACAGTGACATCAAAATAGGGGGAAAAAAAACCCTTAACAGATCCTTCCTGCCACTGGTATCCTTTTTCCACTTATTCACAGGGTCATGACATTTTGAGTACTGGAAGATGTAATGATTTGGAAGGAAATTCATCAACATTTATTCTTTTTTTTTTGCAAGAGAGAACCAAGTGTCACTGCCCTTAAAAAATACCCAACAAACTATTCTAGATGAACATCAAGGAAGTTTCCATTTGTGTGATGCCTGGAATGATGGAAGACCCACTTCCAGTGCCATCAGGAGGACTGTCTAGGACTTCTATCTACATCCAGCCACACTCTGATCACTGGAAGTCCTGTTTTGTCGCATTAACAAGGAGTCTTTATGAATCCTGATTACTTGGGAAGCTCTGCTTCTGTACCTTTGTAAACAAACAACAAATCACCACTTAATGAGCATGAATTGATTTCACATTGAACTGTCCATCTCAGAAGCATCAAGATGTCCAAGAAAGGAAACTCATTTGTTTATTCCCAGCAGTGCTTTGGGATCCAGCCTGCAAAAGCAGTGGGAAATTAGACATGAGGAAGCAGCAAGATATTTTCCCCATTACATATTCACACATCAATCATAGTTCTCTTTGAAATCTGGCTACTGGCCACTGGTCCCTGCTGGGAAGATGTTAGAAGTGCAAGAAAAAGGGACATTTTTCCTCTTTGTGCCAACTTTCAGTGTAGAGTTAACTTGAAGCTGCAAGTAGCACAGCCCAGCTCATCTCTGGCAGATCTCTGAGAGGAGATCCATTGTGGAATTTCACAGCTGGATCTCAGCATCTCATTCTCTTCCATGGTTTGACATTTTGGACACATTTCACCATTGTTTCCCCAAATTTTCATCTGCTGCTTTAGTAAAAGAATAAATTAAGGAGAAATTCAGTCCATCACAGAGTGTGTTTTGTTACATTTCTTTCTCCCAGTAGAGCAGGAGGCCAATAGAGAACTGAGGGTGGACACATTTACTGTAGACATGGTATAGAAGGACAAATTAGGTTTAGAAAAAACCCATCTGATTGAGCCAGCTGGCATTTTCTGCCTTAGATTTCTAAGACTTCCTAAAGCAGTCTGGTTGGTTTGGAGAAGAATCTGTCTTGGAGTTGGTCATTTTCTGTGGCAGGAAAGGCAAAAGCAAATACCACTACCCCTCGTGTGAATGAAACAGCTCCAGGGAACACCAAGCCAACGCTCCTGTAGAGACATGAAGTGTGTGCCCAAGCTTCTGATCTCCTTTGTGACACTGAGGAATCAGGAGGAGACCAGGCCACAAGTCAAGTGGGAAAATATCACCCTAGGAAGTGGTAAAAACCAAAATAGTCAGGGCAGAAGAATGTTCCTGGGGAAATGAGGAATACACAATGTGAGGATGACAACTTCTGAAACGGCCCCAATCCAACATTTTGGAGCTGCCAGATGTCGAGTCTGCAAGAGGAGAATCTTTCTAGGATAGGTCTAGCTCATAGGCAAAGAATCTTTCCCCACAGCTTCTCGCTTTGCTTTTCCATTTGGGAGGTTTATTCTGTCTACCAACCTCTCCCTGTGCACTCACATGGCACCAAGATACAGTGACTTTGGGACAGGTGAATTTCCATGTTGCATATTCATCATGCAGGCTCCAGGTGGTGTGGGTCAGTGGTGAAGATGGCAAGGGCAAGCTCTGGAGGGAAGATTGAAAACTGGCCTTAGAGAAATCTTTCATATGAGACAGTTATTGATCACTCATGAGGCAAATCATTTTTCACTCAAAAACAAGGGATCCTCTGTATCCCTTCCTGTGTCATCACCACTTGGATACAAGGAACTCATCACATCAATTCTTAGGCTTTCTGGAAAAAAGGGAAGAGAAAAAGAAAAAGAAAAGAAATAAGTTGGCCTACAAGCTGAGTTGCTCTTTTCAAAGCCCTGGACCTGCTCTGACCATCTCCTGGCTCTGCAACCTCTCAGGGGAATGCAATTTCCCAGTATCCATGGTCATTCTGGCACCTGTTTCTCTGCAGCAGCTACAAATCTCCTGCAGGTCACAGGACTTTGTAAAAGGAAAAAAAAAAACCCAAGTTTCCTTAGCCTGGGCCTGGAGATCAGGAGAGGGACAGAACCACATGCCTCACCCAAAGGAAACTCTGCCTGGCTTTACATTGCTAATAGCTCAGTGGGAATGTCTTTCTCTGGGCACATCCTGCAGAAGTTTCTGGGATCTAACCTGTTAGACCCTCACCTAGAACACATTTCTCCAGCTTTTGAAGGCTGGCTTGTCTGCAGGGCGTCTGCCAAGGAAAAGAAATGAGGATTAGGGAGCAAAGAAAGCCAGTGGCAGCTGTGCATCAGGTCCCAATTAAGACATCAAACTAAACCCTTCAGCCCTAGTTCTCAAACATCCTTGTATATAATATTTCCCATGAGGCTGGAATTCTTGTGCGAGGTTTCTGCTGGCTTTAATGTACAGCATCAGGCTTCAGAAAGCTCTCATGGCATTCACATTACTGCTTGAGACAGCAGGGTATGTTTTTTCACCCCCACCCCTCCAAAGAAAAGATAAGGGCATGTCCTGTGTCATGACATGGCTTGTGCAGAGGGAGCTGGGCTGAACTCTGCCATGAGGATGCATTTGAACCTGATTCAAATGCTGGTTCTGAGCCTTTCAGTGCCCTAAATCCAAGTTTAGCCCTAACTTGGTTTTTACACATCCAATCAAAAGGCAACTCAACTTCCAGGGGATCCATCTCACCTGAGTAGAGAGGGCAAGTAACGTGTGAGAGGCTGAGAAGTCTTTGGGATTGAAATCCACTCACAATGGTCAAGTGGCAACCACCTGACTGAGTTGAAGTCACTCCCTGTGGGATTCTTTTGGGACCCAGTCAATTTTGGACAAATAAACCAGTTCCAGGGTGAAGTTTAGAAACAAATGATAATACCTTTCCATCATGGCTTCTAATTTGGGTTCAGGTCCCAAGGAATATTTTGCCCTGGTCTCACTAAAAGTCCCATCTGTATATCCTCTGCATTATTGCAGGAAATCTTGTATTTCCTAGCTTTTTTTTTTGGATAATAGTCCCAGTATCCCTGCAGACTCTCACTGTGAGGACAACGAGAAGTGCCTGGCTTCCTAGAGCAGTTTCCTGCTGAGAGGACTTAAGTCACTCAGTTGTCTTTACTAACCACTAACTGAAAATCCTGCAGATCACTTAAAATTCCCCTCAGTGCACTGAGGAGACAGCCCTGCTGTGAACAGGAGCAGAGTGCCCAGACTCAGCTCCCACAGCTTCACAACAAAGAACAGATTGGGTATGAAAATAGCAGCAATAAGAACATCCATGTTGCCAAATAGCTGAGCTCCCTGCTTTATTGTCAGATCCTGATTCTTTAACTGTCTATGGAGCTTTCTCTTGGGATTCCTTTGGGAGTGAACCAGCTAATTCCTTCAGAGGAATCTCAGTGCACCTCTAGAAGCTGCTTGTTGCAGCAACCCCTGCCATGCAGAGGCAGGAGTGTGCTGTCCAGCTCCCTCAACACCAGTGAAACACAGTCCTCTTGTCAAGAAACACACCCTTGATGCAAAAACAAGGCTACTCTTAAGGCTATGATATAGTCTGCAGCTTTTTGCCATGCCAAACTGCCTGAAATAAGCACAGAAATAAACCTTTCTTATATCTCAAAGCCATAGAGATGCTACATGTGGCTCAAAGGGACCAAGAGAGAGTCACTCCTTGAAGTGGAGGCCTTCAGGAGCCAAGAGGAGCTGACAAAAAGCCTCCCAGGTCAGTGATTCCATCAGTCTTGGTGCCCACTGCTAGATTTCCCAGAAACAAACCTTCTGATGGAGACCAGATCCAAGTTCCCTGTTGCATGGGCATGTGATGTTTACCCTGGCAGCACACCAGCTGCAAGAAGAGAGCCAAACCTGCATCAGAGGAATGTTAGATAGGGTCTGACATGAGTTGTCTGCTCTGTTTTTTTCATAGTAGCTGCCTGGACAAAACCCCTCCTCTGGATTTCTTTGAATTAACAAAGAAAACCTGAATCATTTCAGTACTCTACATGACAGGAAAAGCCCAGGATGTTTCTGATCTTGAATTAAATATTCAAAAGCTGCTTTCAGTGTTTTTCTGAGACACGGCTGAAAGAACTTCCTTTTTTAAACTTGGAATTCAGCTCAAATACTTGAGCAACATAAGCCTGTGGCTTTTCTAGGACCAATAAGCCAACCAGCCAAACACAATGTGCATAATTCCCCTGCCCTCGTTGAGAAGGCATTGAAAACCTTCCTAGGGGAAAGTTAGTTATGCAAAGCAGGAGTTAACAAGGCAGAATTGCTCTTTCAGAACTAGTCTAAGGCTGTGAATGACAAAAGCTGAATGAAAACCTGTACAGTGCTACAGCCAAAACTGAGGAAGAAACACCCCCCAGGAACCTAGGTGGGCTGCTGTTGAGAGGTCTGACACTCCTGGGCTCTGGCTCAACACTGAAGCATCACCAGTTGAACTTTTAAACACATGTATGAGATCAAAATGTCATCTCTGGACATAATTGTTCTTCAGAATCAACGAATTCAAAGTGTATTTCTAGGAGCAGCAGAACTAGTGGAGCTTACAGGTGAGTGTCTAAGGTGGAATTTCTTTGCTAACAAGAGTAGCTTGTGCTGTGAATTGCCTCACCTTCCCCAGCCTCTGATTTCCAGGATCTTTCTTAGCAGCTTGATATTTTTGGAAACTGCACTCCTCTGTTATACTTGTGGTTGAAATAAATCAGCAGATTTGAGCACTCTTGGGGCAGGAGGGGCGTGGAGGGGAGGGAATGACAGCGAGAAGCAGACATGTGGAGCATGTCATGGCATGTTTCTCACTTCCTTAGGAAACCCATCTTAAAAGAGAAAGATGGCAGAGCCCCACCACATTCTGTTCTCCTGGAGTTTTAATTGGGGAGTTAATGTCAAGAAAATCCCCTGACTAAAGAAATGTCAGAAAAAGAGCTTATTGGGGTTTTGTGAGTCATCTCCATCCAGCCCCTTCAACGACACAACAACCAGCACCTTTGTTGGAGGCAGAAGAAGAAAAAGATGAATTACTTCTTAAAAATGCAAGTCAGATGATGAGGATAAAGTTTTAGAGTGGATAATTCCCCTTTTCAACACCGGATTCAGGCCAAATTAGTGGTTCTGAGTATGATCTAAGGTTTACCCATCAAGTCACTTCCTGGGGTTAAACATATTAGAGAATTGGAACAGTTAAGGAAAGGTCCCTGCATATATTATTTTAATCTGATTTATGTTCTCTTTTATCTGGGACTCCACCTCTCTGAGCCATCTTTTGACTAATACAGAAAAGGAAGACAGGAGTTGGAACATTCCTGAAATTGCCACTGCAAGATACACATCAGTAATTCACCTGGCCATGCTTTCCTAGGGAGCACTTGGGTTTGAAGGGAGAAAAATAAACCAAAATAAACCAAACCAAAGCCACACAGACCCTCAAACAGTAAATATTCTGTCAATACATTGACAGCAAGTTTTATATCAGAGGTATGTAAAGGAGGTCAGGGAAATGAGGATGTGATTTCCAGACCAGACTGAATTTGCAGCTATTCTGGAAAGAGTGAATTTCCCCAGTTAAAGGAAAAAAAAGCACAAAAGAGACAAATGATTCCTAATATTGCCAAACACCTCTGAGTTTGATGCAAGCTGTGGATTGTCAGGTGTTATTGGTCAAGCACAACAGTGTCTTCATGATCTCCTTGATAGTGTTCACCTCCTTGTTCTACCAGTTCCTGCTAGAATGTAAATGCTGGGCATCCACATGACATTTAGGGGACCTTGCTGCAGGGCTCTCTCTGATTTAAAGTCTCTTTTAAGACTCTGGGTGAGCCACTGAATCTCAGGGCCTCTTTTGAGCTCTCAGGGCCTCTTTTGAGCACTCTTCTGATGCAGAGGTACTTGTCCAGCTCTGCCTCCTCGTGCTTCAGCTGCTTATCCCTGATCCTGAAACATCTTAAAGCATTTTCTTTCCCTAATCAAAGGAGGGAGCTTGGCACTGAAACCAGCAAACCAGCCCAGAAAGGCTTCACGTGGACTTTCTACACACTAGCACTTACACCTCAAAACAAGGGGGGTTCTATTTTATATACTAGTAAAAAGGCAAATCACTGCAGTTTCATCCTTTCCTTGGAAGTCCTTGGAAGAGTTAGCCAGTGTGCAAGGGGACAGGGCTGGCAGCAAGACAGATGTGCTCCTGGCTCTTCTTATTTATCACCCAAATGCTGCTTTCATCAGCCTCTGCAGGAATCACTGAGTCCTGCCAGATAATTTCCATGGAAACCATCTTCTCCAGTTCCCCTGCTCTCCTTGCCTGTGCCTACCTCACCACTGTCTGGTGCCAGGGGTGGGTCACTTATGCCAATGGCACCTTGGTGCCATCTCTGTGCCAGCACCTGCAGGGTCTATTCAGCAAGAGGAGCAGAAGGAAACAAAAGATGAGGATTGAAGTCAACAAGCCAAAGTGAATCCCGTGCCCAGAGTGTGTTGCACAATGTTCCCAGTCCAACAACATCCCCAGCAGTACCCCCAGTCCACTCCCAAACCAACAGAGAACCATCCAGATGTAAATGGGCTGGTTTTCCAGTGGCTGGGGAGAACGAAAAGAGTGAACCCACAGGAAAACCAGAGGGGAAAATGAGGTTTGGGAAGCATGAGAAAGCTTGGGAAGCTTCTAAAAAGTTATTGGTCAAGTTGGTGATTTTCAGTCTGCCTGTGATTGTTGGAGCTGCCAATCTGATCCCCTCCCAGCTGCCATCTGAACCAGTCTGGGTCCAGACTCCCCACCAGAAAGAAAATACAAGGGAAAGACCCAGGGAGATGGAGGAGGAAAGAGGAGCAAGAGGAAGGCACTGACTGATACACACACTGGCTTTCTCTGACCTGGCCATGGCTCAGAGGTAGGTGGGAGTCTTCCAGGGGAATTCCTGGGAGCTGCCCAGCTCGTTTCTTAGACCAAAGGGGTCCAATTTGGATTCAGCTTTTTTAAAGCCAAGTGTGCCTGGTGAAAGGAGCATCTTTCCCCTCTCAAAGAGCAGCCTGCCCCTGGCTCTGTGCCACTGCCACACTTGAAATACAACTGAACACATTCTCAAACATTCTCCTGACTCTTCTTCTCTTGGGAGAAGTTCCTGATAGTTCAGCTGGATCTTGCTGTTTCCCTATCCCCTTGGAAAGAGCTTGGAAAGCAGGCAGCACACACAGCCTTCTGCTGGGGTGAGCTAGCTGTGCTTCCAGGGAGATTTCAACAACAGTTCTGTGTAATTCTGTGTAAAATGCCACGGATGTGTTTGACACTGGTAAAGCCTGTGCAGAAAGCATTATACACTGAATTCCAGCACTCCTTTTGGCTCAGCTGGGCCTTATCCTAAAGCAGCTGTCCATGTATTTTGTGCTGCTTAATCCTTCAATTGCCTGAATGCATATTTACACAATGTTCACAAATCTGCTGTGCTGAAAAAGATCTCTCCTTTAATTAGCCAACACAGGCAACCACCGTCGTTGGGATCCTGCCCAAGTTTATTTAAGAGGAGGAAAAAAGTTATTATGAAAATTCCCACAGCTTTTTTTGTTGTTGTTGTTTCTTTTTGTAACGAACCATTTTTTTTCTATGGATGCCTCAACCACAAGAATGATGATCCCTGGAATCGTTTCCTGGGGGTGAACTCTTTCAAGTTGAGCTGTCAGTTCAGAGCACGGGTGGGGAGCCCATTTGGAGGAAGAGTGAGAATCTCTCCCTTTCACAACAGCCCCTGAAGGCAGCCAGAGAGCAGAATTCCACTGGGACAACTTACTTCTCTCTCCACGTGTTGGAGGCAGGTCTCAGCCTTCACCCTTCAGCTTTGTGTTGGCACCTTCTTCATGTGCCAAAGAGAAGCCACCCCTCTTCTGCAGGATGATCCCTCTGGCAAGAAGTACACGATGTTCTCTGGGCTGCAGGTGAACAGAAAACATTGCACCACTGGAGTAGAGCTGCAGCCCCAGTGCTGGCTCACTAAAGGGGGTGTCCTGTGGGCAGTGAGGGGCTCAGAAAGCAGCTGTTCTCTTGATACCTTAGTGTTTGGTGGTTTTTTTATGTAGGCTGCATAAATAACTCAAAATGTGAAGCCCTTGTAAAAGTCACATTTCTTTTTTCTTTAAGAAAAGGTGTTTTAGGTGTTTTTTTGTTGTTGTAGGTTGGACTCGGTGATCCAGGAGGTCCCTCCAACCAGGATTATGCAGTGATTCTATGTTTCTGTTTGATTGCATCCACATATCATCACTTTCTGCATGGAAGATGGTAATTGCAGTCATGTAATTAGCAAAACAATACAGTTGGGGGAGGGGGATGTGCTCATGCACTGGGATATTCACCCTTCCAATGTAACTTGTAGCCAAAGTCCCTTCCATGATCTTCTGTTGACCTTGCAAAGATTCTCATCCCCCAGCTATCAGAAGTGGCTTCTAATTCTGTCTTCTACTTGCTGACAGTTTTCATTACAAATCTATGGCTTTCTTTGCAAAATATTTGCAATTTTTGGGGGGTATTTTTATTTGCAACATATTTGAAAATAAGAAGAATATTTTAGTAAGTGTTTTTATTGAAAACCAGTGGCTGAATATAGGGCTTTGTGTTTTTTTTTTCAAAACTTCAAACATACATTTCAGCTTTGAAGAAGTTTCATCACTGGCACTGCTTCTTTTACCTCTGAGATGTTTTACAGGGGATCTGGACAGAAATGAACATTTTCTCATGCTTTCTCTGGACAGAAATGAATATTTTCTCATGCTTTCTCATCAAAAGTAAATGCCAAGTAAATTTCTAAGCCACTAGAAGCTGAGATGCCTGATTTTCAGGTTGCTCTGTTTCAGAGACATCAGTGGGGCTGATGACAATGATCTGAAATCAAAGCCTGCTTTTTAAGATGTCCACTTGAACTTCCCAATTTTTTACAGTAGCATGGTGACAATTCTGTGTCCCCACTGTAACTCTTACTGCCACTGCACAAATGTGCTTGATCATGTTTGAGAGAAAGGAGAAAAAAAAAACCTAATTAAAAAGCCCAACCTAAATAATATATAAGCTCAGAGAAATCAGATGGAGTGAACACATGGGAGGGAAGAACACAAAGTTAATGATTGAATTCTGAGTGTCTCAATTTTTGTGTCAGAACAGGAATTTGTTCTGTGTTGCTGGGAATCCCTCTTGGGATGAAGCTGACAGATGTCCTGCCTCTCTCTCCTCCCACACACACTGCTGTGGTAGCCAATGCTGCTCCAAAGACACAATGGGCTGACCATCCCTGCTCCTGACACACAGAATAACCTTGAGTGCAGAGGCACCAGCTGCTGGCACCTTCTCTTCTCAGGGGCTTCACAGTGCCTCCAGCAAAGTGACTCCTGGGGTGCTTGCCAGCAGTTCTGGGATCCTTTGATGGGAGGATGATAACTAAACCTGCATTTGAAATGCATTTCCAAGTGCCTCTTTGCTAACCCTTCTTTCTGCTTCTCTCTGTGTAGGGTTTTCCTCTGTGGAATAAAAAAATGAAAGGTCCTTTGGTAAAGTGGCACCATGGCATCTTTAATTAACAATGCAGATTGAAAAGCATCACAGGTCTCTTCCCCATTATTTGGACTAAGGCACGAACATGATCAAATGTTGCTGCAGAAAAAGTTCTGTTCTGGCAGCACAGGAACAGAGATATGAATTGTTCCCATTGTATTAGAAGCTTCCAACCTTTTTCTGTTTGAGAACACAGAATATTTTTTCCAGTAAGGATGAATAATGGTTAGAAAATTCACATGTGGGATCCTCTATCACACAGTACAACTTGATTTTGCCCATTTCAGCTCCACAGGCTGAAAACCACTGACCTCCATGGTTTCCCCACATCTCTCCTTGCACAAGCTGCCCAAGTTCAAGCCTGCTCCATGCCACAGAGCACTGATGCCAAACTTCTAGTGCTGGAAGTGGACTGATCTTCACTTTGATGGGTGAAAACTACACCAGAGTGTGCTCCAGAGCAGTTCAAAGCCTGGAGGCTGCAGAGACAACTCAACCTTTATCAGTGGGATAAGCTGGACTGCTTTGTGTGGGTGGGTTTTGAGCTGCAGCTTTCAGGAAGAAGCCCCCCTGGGGTGGTGAATCCTGTAGCTAAAGATAGTGGGGGGTTCAGGTTTGGTTTTCTCCTGCCAGGTCAGCAAATCAGATTTCTTTCTAGGAAATCCTGTCATCTGCAGACAGGCAGACAAAACCACATCTCCTTTTCTCATTCATCAAGGAAGCATGACAGCTGTGTTCCAGTGCTCTGGCATGGAAGCAGATACTGAAGACTAATTAATTAGCAGCATGATTGGGATTTGCCAGAAAAATCTGCTCTAATTAAAAACTGTCAGCACGATTTTGCCAAGGAGCAATGTTGATTACAATTGCAGATACAACTGAGTGAGGATAAATTGTCTGAGGCCAAACAACTTACCTCTGGACCCTGAACACTTAAATGAACTTGGCTGTGGCAGGTTCTTGCAAGAAAGAAAATTCTGTTGTGTTGAAAGAAAGGGGCAGGGGGGAGAGGGGGGCAGACAGAGCTGCAGCTTGAGGTTGGGTCTGTCAGATATTTTACTTCAAAGTCACAATATCAATGCCTACCAGGGACTCTGGTGGAGCTCTGAAGGCCTTGGGTGCTTGCCCAGCTCCTTGGCTCCCTCCCATGACAACATGCCTGGGGAATAATGTATTGGACACAGACCACCACAGCTCTGATGTGCCATCAGGTGGGCAGTGGGATTTCATGGTGTTTCAGGGAGACTCCAAGAAGGCAGGCCTTAGATCTCCATAAAATCTGCTCTTGGTGATAGAAAGAGAGAGATTTGGCTGGACAGAAGTGGCTTGACCCCAGAGAAATCCAAGTAGCTGGGTTCTCTGTGCTGAGTGCTGGAGGTGCACAGGCTGCTCAGAGGGATGGCTGATTTGTTAGTGGTTAATTCCTCAACTGCTTTGCCTCACATGAAATGAGAGTGGGAAATTAAAATTCCCTTCTATCCTTGCAACTTGTGTTGGCAACGTGAGCCTGTGCAGGCCTGAGAGTAAACAGCTCCTTACTGCAGAGAGCTTCCATTAGGAACAGCATCCCTAAGGCATTCCAGTGGCTTTTTTAGCCTGAGACTGAGGTTGACCTCATACCTGACTTTGAGTTGGAGGGAATGACTCCAGGCCTGGCAAAAAGCCCACGTAAGGTAGAAGAAGCCACTATCCACTGAATCTGAGTCTGAGGCTGTGTTACAGCAACTCCTCCTCCAAAGGATTCAAGATGTCTGTAGAGAATGGTGAGTGTTTTTGCTCTTTCTTAGCTCTAGAAGATCCTGCTACAGGTGGCATTTTCCCTGCTTTCCTGGTTTCCACTCTCTTGGCAGAGATGCAGCACTCCTCTATGTCTTCTTCATTTCCACATTCTGCCTCCTTCTCCCCTCCAGCTGTTTTCTTGCTTTATTCCCACCTGCCCCTGTTTTGATGCCAACTGTGAATGAACAAGGACATCTTGAGCACCCCAGTGTGTAAAGCAGGCTCAGCTTGGGCATACACTCTTACTAAAGATTAATTAGAGGATTTTATTCCTCTGACAGTGTAGTCTGTCCCTTTTTGCTACCTGGCTGTGCCTGTGGAAGGTTGCACTGAATTAGGGAACCATTTAGAAATGACCATTTCTTGTCTTTGGAGACATATCTTCAACAGGAACAGTCTTTGGTACTTTTCTTCCCACATCATTTTGTCACGTTGATTGCCCAAGCATCCTGACATTTAATATTTATAAGGGATGTACGTTATATTCTCTATTCCTCTTTCACTATCTCCTTTCACCATGGCAAGCCTGGCCACTGAGCAGCTGAAGGAAAGCTGTTTCTGGATGACTTAAGGAGCTGTGTTTTCCAGGCTTGTTTTAAGAACTCCTTTCTGGGTAGAGGAATCCAGATCTTATGTGCAGTCTCAGACACATTTATGCTTGCTTCTACCTCCCAGCAGCCCTTCCCAGTGAGCCCCCAGCACATCTCAGACCTAAAGTGCATCCTCCAGAGGAAAGGTTTGGCTGCCCCAGCCAATGCATTCCCTTTCCCCTTCGTGTTTCTGTTGCTCCTCAGGGAACCCTGGGCCAGGACTTGAAAGAACACAAGAGCTGCACTGTCAACTGCAGTCCAGACACTCACATTCTGAGATGATGAGCCTGTGCTATTCCACAGAGCTGCCTAACTCTGCTGGCATGAAGTCAGTGAGAAAACTATCATTGGCTTCCCCAGAAGCTCAGTCAGGCCAAAACAGGGAGCACAGCACACTTGAAAGTTTCACCTGCAAGGTCTCCTGGCCATCAGCAGCATATGGCAGCACTTCATCCCTGTCTGGTTGCCTTGTGTGTGGCTGGGGTTGGAGCTGCTTTTACTCTGGCTCACTTTTTCCATAAGGCTTCCCTTGAACCAGAGCACTATGACAGAATGAACAGAAAGTTTGCAAAACCAAACAAGCCCACAGTGAGGAACAAAACATTGCACAGATGAATCGCAATGAGATTGAAACAACAGAAACTTCCCTATCAGCCTAAATAATGGGAAACATTCAGTTTAATTGAGGTCTCTTCTTTTAGATAGTGCAGGCAAACAGGGGTATCTGGTTATTGTTAGTGATGAGAGAAGGGTGGGGAGGGGCTGGGAGTCTCCAGGCAGCTCCAGAAAGCATCCAGGAGACTGGATCTGTGCAGCAGGCAGTTGCTCAGTGCGTGCTCTGCGGGCTGGACAGCAGTTTACAGACAGTTTTTCTCTGGCTTGGGCTCCTTCCAAGAGCAAAAATTGAATCCACCTGAGGTAAACGGACTCACAAATCACCTTATCTCTCAGGACATGATGGACAGATGTTTTCCTGTTACATTGAACTGCACAAATGGGACGTGTTTTCCTCAGGTCAGGTTCCTGGGTTAACGCCTGGCACATGGAGCTGCCTTCTTGCCTTTCTAAGGGGAGCAGACCAAAGGTGAAGAGCAGACACCATGGGTTTGCAGAAACCAAACAGAAGGTCCCAAAGGTGTTAAGAGCATCAAGCCACCCCTGTAAATATTCCTTGTGCTGTCTCATTTGGACTAGAAGAGGTGGAATCAGGGACAAATCTGGTGCTAGATGGTCATACAGCAGGAACTGCAGTACAAAACCCAATCATACCTCCTCACTGTACTCAAGCCATCAATATCCACTCCTTTCCCTTATCCTGTCACCTGAATTGCCAGTGTGGAAGAAGAGGACTTCTGAGGCCAGATGAGCAGAGAAGTGTTCACAGGACTTGAGGAAGAGCTCTCCACTGAGACAGAGCCATGCTTGTGGTTGCTACAGCATGGCAGTGACTGGCACCCATTCTGCAGCTCCTGACTAGCAAACTGTGTCCTGGGAGATATAAACAGCTCCTGCCCTAGGAAAGCAGAAAGGCTTTGTATTAGTAATTCAGGGGAGCCTTTTTAGCTGCAGGGGATATCCCCTTCAGCAGCAGGTAACCCCTGATGTGACAGCTCTGTGGTGTCCCTTCCTACCCTCCTGTGAGAGAGCTCAGGTAAGCAATGCTAAATATTGAAATCCCTGCTCTCCAGCTCCTCTCTCTCCAGTGAGTAAAGACAGCAGCTATGGAAACAAGCTCCCTACATGAGTTATGGGAATTGTCCACCTTCCTCACACCATAATGCTATGGGGCATTAGGAGCTTCCTCAGCCACCCACAGAACTCAAGGTGAAGCTTCAGTGGTGGCCACCATCAGGTTGAGCTTCTTGCAGAGCAGGGGTTCCATTTTGCTCTCTGTAGATTCATGGTCAGGGCTCTAAGCTGGCAGATGAGTGCTGTGAAGTTTCTGTGGAGGAACCAGGGGACTGAACATGCTTCTAACACTTTTATCAGAACTTTGAACAGCAGTTTTCTGTTGCCCAGCTTCCTGGGCTCAGCCTCAGCTGAGCTGTTGGGCAATCAGAATTGCATGAAGCATTGCTCAGAGCAGCACAATAGCTGGCACTGGACCAGCTGAAATGAGGATTTGCAGAGACAATTTAATAGCCCTTTACCTGTCTTCACATGCAGCAATCCTGGTGTTTCTGCACAAAGAGGATTTGCATATGCAAATGCAAGTGCCCCTCAGCTATTGGTTTGACAGAAAGATGCCTGAAGATTGTGCTCTGCAGCCATCACAGAGACAAGATGGTTCTAAAATCTCCAAAAATAAGGCAGCTTAAGCCAAGATAAATGAAGAATTTGGAGAATTTATCCTCCCTGTTGACATGAGCATAAAAGTGTTGGTACAAATGTCTCCCACCAGGGCAGAGCATGGAATCTCAGCAGAATGACCTCTATTGCTGCTCTGCTTTCTGCAGCAAGGGAGCCACTCAGACCCTTCTAATCCACTCAGATCCAATGTGTGCAGTGTGGCTGTCTGGGCAAGGGAGACCCTGGGACAGAACAAGGAGTCAACCAGAGGAGAGGCAACTGAGAAAGCTGATCTCCATGAGTGCCTTGGAGAACAGCAGGCTGCTGCACTGGCTTCAACACAACCTTCACCACGCAGAAGAATGGCAAACTGAATGAAATCATCTCATTTCATGCACAAAGGAACTCCACAAATACAAGATTTTTAAACCCCACCCCATAAAATCAGAAATGTTCTGATTTTGACACAGTGAAAACGTTTTTATAGGCTGTTTTTCTCCTTAAGCATATTTTCCAGGAAAATGAGAAGGTAAAGGTGGTTTTTTTAACTAATAGATCTGCCTGATACCAAGAAATCCACCTCAGTTCTGAATTTTACAGTGGAATTTAACTGTGCTTTATGGATTTATGTGATTTTATATTCATTCAGTATTCTACATTTATATTAGCAGAGGTTTTGCTAATGGCATGTGGAGACTGAATCACCAGATACCTTTAGCTTGGACCCTGCACATAGGGAGCTCTTGAATTAACTAAAAGGAAGAGATCATTTGTATGGCTAATTTATAAATTCCTGACAAAGTGCAGGTTTTGGCCAGGTATTGCTGAATTTTCTGCAGATACTCAGGAGAGAACCCACATTAGTAGTGCTCTGTTCTGGCTGTGTCATACTGCCTTACCCTGCTGACTTTGAAGTCTTCCCATGATAGTCTGTCATTTCTGGTAGGATACAGGAAATTTATTTGCCAGAAAAGAAACCAATTAAAAAAAAAAAAAGATTAATTAAAATTCAAACTGAAATGTCATTTTCAAAAGATCAAAAAAGATAAAACATGCCACTAGAAGAATTTTCCAGGTTGAGTCCACCTCCTTCCTATTTTTTTTTTCTATATTGATAGAAAATAGTTTCTATTAATCCCAACTTTTGTTTTGTGGAACAGTTCACCTTGTGGATCAATGGCAATGAGTTTAGAGAAATTACCTGATTTCTTGAGTGTCTGAACCAAAGTCATTCCCTGATTCTCCTTTCCAACAGCAAGCATTCAAGAAGATCTGAACGTTTTCAGGGTCAGAATCAGAAGTTGTATTAACACATTCCTGCTTTCAAGTTAAGCACGTGCTTAAGTGCTTTGCTAGGTTGAGACCTGACACCTGTTTAAATCAAAACAGAACTCCCCTGAACTCGGTGGAGCTGCATCTGCATGGAAGCAGTTCTATGGGAGAGGAAAATGAGACCCATATGGTTTTGAAAAAAAATCAGAGCAAAAAGTTGGACTAGTGTTGGGGATTAAAAGAAGGCCTCAAACTTCCAGAACTGTTGTTATTTTAGTTGGCAGTGCTGTATTTATCTTGTGTATCCTGGCTGTCTATTCTGTATTAAAGATAACATAGCCTCATCAGTTTATACCAGCTAAGATCTTGACCCCAAAAGTGAATTTTCAATGTGTTATGCACTCCAGAAATCAAATAATGAGAATTACAGTCCTTTAATCAGGGAAGAGAAGTGACATCATGTGCTTACCACAGCACAGCTCCCATTTCCAATACTGTTCTGCTAGGAGCAACCCAGCTGAAGGAAGAAGGCAAATCTTCAGGGCTGAAGAAGACATCTGGAGGATTCTGCCTGGGAAGAGGATGGGTTTTGTTACATGATTTCTAGGGAAAGTATAAAAAGCCACTGCACACAGACAGAGTAAGACAGAGTGCAGCTACTCTGTGGTTGAGAAAGCCAGCAAGATAACTCACATACCTTGGGCTGAGCTCCACAGCCCAGAACTAGCCTATCTGTAGGCATCACTGTTCCCATGGCACATATTTGTTGTTGTTTGACAGAATTTAGAGATAAATGTCAGTCCTCCTGCCCCTTCTATTGCTGTTGTACTGTCCTTCTCTGCTCTGTTTGTGGAGCCTTGCTGAATGATCACCATGGCATCTCTCTAGGCTGTGAAACAAAAGTTCATGTTTTCTTCTTGAAAAGGGTCTGTTTCTAGACTGACCTAGTCATTCAAGGTCATAAGTAAGGGATACCTGAAGATAAAGAGCTGGGCTAGGTTCCCAGCTGATATAGCTTGGCAGAGATCCACCAGCATCCACACAGCTAAAGGAAAGATCTGATGCTCTCTGGTTTCTTTAAAGGTAAGTCAAGCAACTGATTCAGCAAACTGCCAGTGAAAACTTTCTTCTGAAAACAGCAAAGAACTTGTAACTCCCACCCCTTGCCATGAATGATTCCACCAAGGAAATATTTAACACGAGATGAACAATTACTTGTTTATTAGAAAGAGAATGACAGTGTCCTCAAGACTACTCCAGGAAATAAAAAAGACAATGCCCTGTGCAGTTGCCTTTCCAGTGTTCCAGCACAACCCTGAGGAACACTTCAGATTTATTCCCTTGCAGAATGATGGCATGAACAGGGCAGAGAGAGCCAACCAAGAAGGCAATGTCAATATAGAAGGATAGAATAGCTTAGGTTGGAAAAGACCTTTAAGATCATGGAGTCCAACACTGTCAAGTCCACCACTAAACCATCAATATCTGAGGAGTATCTTAGAGTTGAGAATTAGATACTGCCAACCTCCTGACTCTGGTCACTGGAACAGCACTACACAAGTTTCTCAAAGAACTACTGTAGCTGGCAAATCTCAATTAGAAAATATTAAATCAGTGATCTTTTCTACTAGGTGGGAGGTAAACTCTGCTACTCCAGAGCAGACTCCTGCAGGTGCAGGTCACTGCTGTGTCAGTCTGACTGGCTACTCAGGGAAGACCAAAAAAACAAAAAGGACCAAAAAAAAAGGAGTCACACATACACCAGATATGAGCTGCTAAACCCCTGGCTTCAAGGCATTGTGGACACCAGGAATTTACACAGACTCAAGGGAAGGGTGAACCAGTTCATGGAAGAGAAATCCACTGAGGCTGCCACCAGCCTGTGCTTACCTTAAGTTCAAAATGAAAAGAGAGGTTGGGAATGCAGCAGGGAGAGCTGTAATGTGCACTTACCCTTTTCTCACACCCTTTGCTAGTTCCCTACTCTCAGCTACGACTGGAAATAGGATCCTGAGTGTGATGGAACTGTGAAATTCTCATAGCAAAAAAAACCCCAGAGCTGCTGGCCTGCAGTCTGGCTTGTCCTCACAATCATGTATGGGCTGTACACACTGAAATATTCTGATCATTACTCGTTGCTTAGGTAGGGCAAGTGCCAGCATCCTTGGTGGCAAGCATAAAGGCAGTTGACAAGGCAGCACTGGCACCAGTGAGGGAGCTCTGCTCCCCTGGCAATGTGCTGCCTTGGAAAGACAGGAGTGGGGAGCACTGGCCAGGGGAGCCCTGGGGAGATGAAGGCAGCCTGTCTGGAATGAAGGCAGCACAATTCACACAAAAGCAAATGCCTACAACACAGTTGTCAGGTTTTTTTCTATGCCTGGAAAGACAGGACAATTTCTGGCTGTCAGGGCAAACAGTCCAGTCCATTCTTCACACAGGGCTTCCCAGCCTTGGCTGCTTGGGGCATGATGAGATCTCCACAACTGAGAACTCCAGAGCATTGCCAAATCCTGCTCTGCTCTTCAGGAATCCGGGCATGTGTCAGTCAACAGCCAGTTCAGAGCCATCTCTGATGTTCACTCTGACAGGGTGAAGAGTTGAAAGGCTCTAAAGAAATGCTGTCAACCCCTGCTGAAGGTGACCATCAACCACAGGGCACAATTCTGACAACATTGGTTGGGAGAGAAGATGTCCCACGTTGTCCCAGGCTAGGAAGAGTAACAATAATGCAGTGACAGGGACAGCAGGGAAGTCAGGGCAGCAGGTAGAAGACAGGCAGAAATCTGCAGCATTTGCTACCTTGGGGACTCTAAAACTCAGCCTTTTTTCTCACTCATAAGGCCACTCACTCTGCTCCCAAGCCCCTGCACAGCAGACAGCAGAAGGTACAAAGTGCCACCTTCTTGAGGCACCTGCAGCCTGGGTGGTGCCATGGCCTGGCTTACAGGAGCAGATTCACAGATTCACAGATATTAGGAGTTGGAAGGGACCTAGAAGATCATCTAGTCCAACCCCCCTGATAGAGCAGGATCACCTAGACCAAGTCACCCAGGCAGATGGGACAGATCCTCACCTCTCCTGTACCTCAGGATCCTTGCCATGTAATCTGATGATGCCATTTATTCCTTACCCCCTTATTAGGCTCAAAGCAGCTCTGTGTGCTCCTCTGCAATCTGATGCAGCATTTGGTGATGACTTCCATGCTCCTGTAGCTCCTTCTCTGGGTATGTTTTCCCATGGGCAGCTGGCTTTGGGGAGGTTTCTGGAGCACTGCTGACAAAGGGAGATGGGCTGGATTTTCAGGGACTGAAACACTGGCCCAGGACAAATAGGAACAGCCAAATGGGCCCACAAATGTGCATGGAACTAAAGAAGGCTCACACAGAGAGGAGAGCCCCAGACTCTGGTCTCACTCACTGCTGTGAACACACAGTAACTCTGCTGGACTCACTGTGGGCCATTAGTCATGTAAAACAACAGAGTTGGCTCCTTTAATCTTTATTTTTTTTCCTCGCTCTTCTCTGAACTGTCTCCAATTTGTCAATAGTAGGAATTCAGTGTTTGGCCCCACATGCCAGGTACAGCCACAACACAGGAGCTTTTACTGCCCTGCTCTGTAGGATGATGCCTTTTGCATATGCAGCCACAGAACTCGACTTGGGGAGGGTTTTTTTTGCATCCCATTGAATCATTTTCTGTGCCAGAATGATCTCTCCAGAAACACCTCTATGTTTCCACCAGCCTTGCTGCTGCACAAGCTTCCTTTTCTTAATAAATAGATTAATTTCAGATTTATTTGCTCCACCATCTTCTTACTTGCTTCGCTCCCTCTTGCATTATCTCTCTTTTAATAATCCATCTCTGCCTTTATCAGCCAGCATTCCATCTCCCAGTTAAAAGTCTGCAGCAGATTTCATCACCAAAAACACATAATGCTCCTGAAAACTTCTTTTGTTCCATTTAAAAGCAGCTCTGCAGGTCGAGAACCTAGATCTATACTGATCCCTTCAGTCACCCACCAAAAAACCCCCAAACCTTCCCTGCATTTGAAGCTGTTTCCATCACTTCCCCAGAGAACATTTGAGCCCAGCAGCAGTACCTCCCTACCAGACAACTTGCCATTGATTACCAGAGTAGTTTTCACTGCAAGACACTGTGATTATCTATTTCCCTAAAATCCAAGTAATCTGTTCAAAACAAAACAACAGGTTTGCCAGGCAAGATTAATTAAAAAAAAACAAACTATATTGCTGATTTGCATGAGTAAAATAAATTAAGATCTGCTTCAGGTATGGGAGCCCCAGAGCAGATCACTAGAAAAGCAATTGAAATATTTAAGGGTTTTGGTTTTTTTCTGAACTTGAAGCTGGACTGTGCTGCTTCCCCTGCTCTTTTACTACCTCCTGTCAAAGGCTTAAGTTTATGAAGCTGTTCCTGAAACATCCTTGGATGTGTAAGAAATTCTTATCTCTCTGTGTTCATGTGTTCCCCTAATGCAGTTATTGAGGCCGGGTCTTTCTGACCTGCCTTGGCATATTTTTCTTGGACCAGGATTTATTTTTAAGAGGATCACTATTTCAGCCAACTTTTGCATCATTAACCACCTCCTCCTCTTTATTTATCTGTATTTTAATAAGCCACTAATTTCCCAATCAAGGAACAAGGTCAGCTTTGGCTAAAAGCCAAGCTGAGGCACAAAGGTAACAGGAATAGAAAAATCTACATGAAACCATTTATTTAAAAAAGGAATAGGAACAGATTGTCTTAAATATCAGTTAGAGGCCATGAAATGCAGGTAACTGATAAAGGAGGCAAAAGATACCAGGAAATTTACTGCTGGCAGAATGAAAGCCAAAGACAAGTGCTTAAGCAAGAATGTAATAACGGAAATTCTAACAGCTCTGACTGTCAGTTATCTCACTGAGAGTGTGAAGTTTCTGATAAGAGACAACTGAGAAAAAAATATATATATTCAGCAAGTAGTTTATCTCTGGATTTGGAATACTTCTAAAGGAGGATGGCAATATGAAGAAGGATGTTTCACCTTAGACAATTTGGTGCATGTGTGAACTCCCAAGGACTCAGACAAGTGTCAGGAGAAGATCAGCATGTCCTAAAAAGCTGGGAAATTGAAGAGGACTCACACATGGTAAATACAAGGGGAGTTTCAGAGAGAAAAAGCATTTTTACCCTGCCAATTTTAATCGAGGGAGGCTGAAAATAAAGTTAATGTCAGGCAAGAAAGTTTTATGGAAACCAGGATTGGATATGCAGAGCTGAGAGCAGTTGGCTGGAGGGTTGGTAACTTCAGTGAGAAGAGCTGGGGGTGTGTTTGTCTGTACACAGTACAACATTCTGCACACAAACTGCCATTACAGCAGCTCGATAAATTTATAATAAATAATAAATAAAATGTAGGCAAAACTCAGTTATTTGAGATCTGTGGAAGACTCTAGACACGATACATTGACAAAATGGAAAGGAACTAAATATTTGGCTTTTACTGACCATCCAGACATGTTGGCAGGTGGTTCTCTCCCTTTGTGTAGTCTTGGTACAATAGCCAGACCTTGTGTAATTAAAATACACACCAAAGTTTGGAGAGGGTTTTTTGGGGGGTGAAACCACAATACCAGAAATAAAGGGATGGACAAAAGATTTATTAACACTAAATGTAGAGCCTGACTGGTTATCAAAATGGATAGAAACAAGCTGATTAGAAGAAATAATGAAAACACCTCAGGTGAATGGAGTCTTTCAGGCAGCAGAGAAAGACACAGTCACAGCCAGGGCCTGAAAGGCAGAGCCAGAAAGTGAGAAATAAGAGGCACATTTGGGATGGAGAGGATGATTAATTTCAGGACAAGGCACCAGGGGAAGTGGTGAATTCTCCTCTGATTCAGGTCAGCAGAGGGTGGGATCCATCAGTCAGTGGCACACGAGGGATCTGATGAAATCATTTGCAAACCATTCCTGGCACGAAGGTCTCTGCAGCACTGAAGAAACTTCACAAGAGGCCCCAGGAGCTGACCCGGTAACCCACGGCAGGAAAATGGCTCTGGCCACACTGCAACCTCACTCTTCCTTGCTCCCACTCACAGAATGGATTGCTCCCTCATAAACTGCCCATCCTGGCAACACAGCAGCTTAAGAGATGAACAGAGCTTGCTTTGAATTGGAGGGAAACTCATATACATACCTCACCAGCAGGGAAACACACACTTTACAAGGTAAACCACACCGAAGGTTTTTTTTTTCCTTCCCCCTCTTTTCAATTCAATCAGGCCCTGTAAGTTTGACTCTCTGTGCACCCCCAGTGCTTTCTGTCAAAGAAAAAAAATAATTCCATTCTAGGTGAATATACAATCTCTTCCATTCAGGGCTGGTGCTGGCAAGGCACAGGAAGATGGGAAGCTGCTGCTGGCAAGGTAGAGATGGGCTGTGGCCACAGAAATTCGACAGGATTGCCACATGCTGCCACGGCTAAGATGCCATCAAGAGTTTGGGGATTTGGGTGTCCCTGCTCTGAGAGGCAGGGCACAGCAGGGCACAGCACTCAGGTTTACTGGGACTCACTCAGGAAGAAGCAGCAGGCACTGTGGGGTCCAGCCATCTGCCAGGAACACTGGTGCCACCACCATGATGTCCTGTCCCTTCTGCTGGGGTTCAAGTTGGCACCCAGATCTTGGTGCCCTGTGCATTATCTTGGCACAACCCAGGTTTTGGAAGAGCCACCCTGAGAGAGGCTGGTACCACTGAGATGCACAGGGAGATCTTCAAGACACTTCTCTGAGCACAACTGACAAACTGAAGAGGTATCTTTTAGATTTGCCTGTGATCTGGGTTTTGCCAGCTCTGAGCACAGAGCCCTTCAGTCTTCAGCTCTGTCAATCCACTTTCCCCTGCCAGCTCAGTATGCACTGGAGGGAATAAATGAGAAAGAAGGGGTGGGAGAGATGAACCTTCTAACAAGCCACATCAGTGTAGGGAAGCAGGGCAAGGTAAGTAGAGTTTATTTTATCAGCACTGCACAGGAAGCCTCAGCACCAGCAGCTGCTCTCATCCCAGCCAGCACTCCCTGTTATTTCTGGCACCTCTGTAAATTGGTTTGCAAAACACCCCGAGGAGTCCCTGAGCAGAGCACCTCTCAGCTCCCTCCTCAGGCCTTCCCTGACCACCAGGGCTGCAACTCCCCTGGCAGGTGAAGCATGTCCTGGGGGCAGTGACACTGCAGCTCAGACACCCTGCCAGCAGCTGAGAGGAGAGGAAGGCTGTTCAGAAAGCCCCTTGGCACCCCAGCTGAAGAAGAGAAGCAGGTGAGCAGGTACAGAGCCCTTCCCCCTTCACCTGCTGCACAGCTCCAGTGCAGGGAAGGGGTCCTGAGCAAGACTCGTGTTCCTGGTTGTGACCTGCTTCATTTCACTCCTGCCATATCAGGTCTGATGAAAAGCCAAGCATCTTTCTTTATTTAAATTGTTAATTTCAGCTCTTCCAACAAAATCACCCTCCTGCTTTCTGGGGTAAAAGACACAGATTTCTAGCTCGATTTCAAATTTGACTTCCAAAAGAAGTTGCAAGCCGATGTAGTCTCGGTCAGCAGGGTAATCTGCTCATTTCACAATCTCCTAACTCTGGTTTTCAGGCACGAAGCTGAAATAGGGGGGGTCAGACTCCGGCCCATGGTTTGGGATGGACCCATAGAGGGCACCAGACACTAATTTTTCAGTGCACTGGCCAGGTGCTTTTTCTGTCCTCCCCAGGAACTGTGCAGAGGGCTCCTGGGATGAGGAGTGGGAGCTCCATGGAAATATAAAATTTGGATTCTAATGTGAACTGCTGGAATGATGGGTATTTCAATTTCCTGCCACTTCCAAATTTAATATTAAAGTAAAATGTTGGCTTGATCGTAAATTTCTGCCTCAAGTATCTGATGAAATGGAGAAAAAAATCAGCTAAAATATTTCATTTTCCAGTCCAAGAACCCAAACGAGAAACAAAAAAATAGCCTGTGACACGAAAAGTCTCTTCACACAGAAAAATGGAAACAAAAGTCTCTTCACATGGAAACCACCAAAAAGAACTGTTGTGATTTCTTCTTCAATTCCCCTCTCCATCAGAAAATGAAATTAATGTAGAACTTGATGTCATTGAACTGCATTTTGCTCAACACAAAAGTTCAAATAGGACCTTTCCTCTTCCTCTAGCCCCAGTTGTCTCCAATCAGTGCTCTCCAGAGGAAAAGTTTCAGTGCCCTTGTAAAGATCACACCCTGAGAATCCCACTTGACTCTCTACCCAGCACCAGGGAGAAATGAGAGGTAAATGGATGGGCAGAAGCCAAGCCCAGGGTGTGACTCCCCCCCAGGTGAGGAGTGTGCTGCTGCCATCACCACCAGCCCTGCTCTATGATCACCAGGGTTTCTTTAACCTGTGAGTCAACTCTGGGCAGCATCAGCTCCCATCCTGCAGCCCGTGGATCTCTGTCCTACAGGCAGAGCCTTTCCAAGGCTCATTTCCACATCTGAGGGGTGACCGGGAGCTTGGGCAGTCCCCCTCCAGCAGCAGCCCGATGATCCACAGATACCTACCCAGGGTGAAACTTCACAGAGAGCTGCCCAGGGATTTCAGGCTCCACAAACATGGATGGAGCTGTTCAAACAGAGAGGATCTAGGAAGTCACTCTCAGGAAACCTAAATAAATTTGGGGAAGGGAGGGCAGAAGCACCAGATTCGGAAGCAAGATTGTGATCAAAATATTGAGGCAGTTCCTCTCTCTTGGTAGCTGTCCAAACTAGTATCCTCAGTTCCAGACCCTCCGAGCCTCCCTGGCTTTGGAAACTGCTTGCTTCTGGGAATGGCTGAGTTCAAGCTTCTCTCTTCTTCTCAGCAACCTTTACTCCCCCTTGCCTCCCAGCTTTCAAATGTCTCTGCACTTCTTGCAGCACGGAGGATGAAACCTTCACAAGTTTTTTATCAGCTTTAGTGGAGTTGGATGAAGACCCAGATTCCTGCAGCAACCAGAATTTGAGTGTCTTTCTAGGACCAAATATTTCTTACTGCCTAAGACAGGCTTTGCTCTGTACTCCTCCCCCCTTTCTTCTTCCTTAAGTAAGAGATTAGATTATCCTTAAATAATGTTTCCCAACTGTTTTGTGTGGCAAACTCTCTCTGCTTCCTGCTCTCTCTGTGGTTTGCATCCTGTGCACATGGCCTGAGAGATCAATTGTTCAGCCTCAGGGGGCAATTAATCCCCAGCACTGTAATCTGCACAGAGACATTTAATCTTTCAGGAAAGATGTACCTGAAAGGAACTTTCTGAGCAGCACAGGGTTGATAGAAACCACTGAGTAAAGCCAACAGCTTAGCCAGAGGCTGGAAATCTCCTTTCTGCTCTGATCAGGTTTCCCCAGCAATTAAATGCGGAGCCTTCCAACAGAAACCTTGGGTTTTGTTTTGGTTTTTTCCCTAAGGCTGATGAGCAAATGTCCCTGGGATTCAATTTCAAGATCTTCTGAGAGGTCCCTGTTGCATCACCTGGCTTCTCCCAGGAGAGTGGCTGATTCTGCTCCAGTGCTGGGGGAGTTTTCCTGGCATCAGGCTGATCTTTCCTAGCCCTCCTGTGTTGACTTTCAGTCTCCAGAGAGTGGATCCACAGGGCAGAGACTCTCCCTGTTGCAAAAACTCCAGCTACACAGAGGCCCTAAGCTCTCCTTTGGGTCTGGAAGTGCAACTAAGGCCACAGTCACCTGAATGCTCTTTTTTGAGGCAATGCAAGTGCTGCATCCTTCATTTTGCCACCTTGCTTTGCACCAAGATACTCTGGATGATTTTTTCAGACTTCTCAACTGGAGGATGTTCAGACATTCCCAATACAATCAATACTACACCTTCTGCCAGGGATCCCTCTGGAATTTGGAATTTACCAAAGCTCTTTATCTTTCATTTGGCTTCCTTGACTTCTTTCCATTCATTCTGCCCCTACCTGCTCCCTCTCATAGATCAACCTCTTTTTTGTTTAGAGGGCTGGCTGAGGACAATGGGAAGCAGCTCAGGAATCCTTTTCAAGCAGCAGTGAACTGTCACTGCATCCTCTTATCAGCTAGGCCTGGGTGCCCAGATGGGGAGTGAGCCCTGGATGTGGTACCAGCCCCTCCTGCAGCTCCTCTCTGCACCCAAGGACAAAACTTTGATTTCTGGCTCTTCTGATTTATTTACCCTCAGCACACCTATTTATTCCCACCCAGTCTACCAGAACCACAGCCACTGCCTTCCAACCAGTGCCCCTGAGCTGCATTTCCCAGTGTTCCCAGTCACAGCTCTCCAGCAGCTGGCTCAGCTGAGAGCAGGGAGCAACACTATGTCTTTCTCCCACCTTTGCAGTCCAGCTGGAGGTCTCTTCAGCCAAGTCATGTCCCTGCTGCCTGCAAAGCTACATCACTGAAGCAGTTCCTGGATAAAGCAGCTGAATTTGCAAGGTCTGATGCTTTCCCTTTGACTTGCCTCACCTATTGAACACATCTGCCAAGGGGCAGGTGCAGAGACCCCTTCCCTGGCAAGAGGTGAGGCTCACAGGTCACCAGCACACATCAAAGGGCTACATAAAGACCCACATTCAGGGCTATGTTTTCAAACACAGGAGATAGACCAAAAAAAAAAAGACAAAAAAAAAGACATTGAGCAGGTAAGTTTTAAGCAAACATCTCTTGTGAAAATGGTTCCCTGGAAGCCTATAGGCTGTTCATGCTATTAATGAGGTTCCTGCTCTAAGCTGAGGTGTCTGTAGTGTGCATCACATAGGACTGTGTTCAGGATAATGAATTAAATCAGCAAGTAGTGCTGGACAAGCATGGGATGAGGTCAGTCTTAAGTAAAATGAAATTATATTTGAACTAGTGTCAGATGAAAAGATGTTTCCCACAAAGTTAAGTCTTCTAGGAAAAGAAGAAGGAAAAAAAAAAATCCAACCCCCCCAAATAAAACCCAAACAAAACAAAGCAAAACAACCTGAACCAAAGAACTTCTGAGTCATCAGGTTAAGGAGGTTATTCAATCACATTGTCCTGCAGCTGCATTTCCCCTCCAGTCAAATGGGGTTCAGTCTGAAGGCTTGTGGAATAGTCAGGAAGATGAGGTCAGCAGGATGGACATGAGAAGAGCTGCCTTGTCACACCAGTGCCTTTTGCCTAGACCCACCTGCCCCCAGCCTGAGATTCCTACTGTGGCTCCTTGGACAGCTTCAGGGAGTGCTGGTGCTGTACAAGGTGTCCCCCCTGCAGTGTCCCTCTCTTCATCTCTCTTCTTTCTTTGATTGTTTTTAACTTGCCTTTTGCCCCATTCTTTGGTTTATTATGTCTAGAATTGCTTCGTTCCTACTCAGTTTCATCTTCTCTAAACCCCCTTTGCAAAGTATTGTTTTTAGGTTTCTGCAGGAATGGGCTGATGACACTTGGATGGAGAAGACAAATGGGAACAACGGATGTGTTGGGAAATGAATAAGAACAGAGAAAATACACAGCAACACTTCTGAAACCCCCCCAGCCTCCAAGGGCTTTCTCAGACAGACTGAGTTGCTTTCTATTTAATAGCCCTTGATAGGTTTTCTTTCCCATTTGGTTCCAGTCATTCTCTGAAGCTCTGTAGGTGCAGGAAGCAGAACTTCTGCCCCCAGCAAGGTGTTCAGATCTCCACTAGGCACAGGCTGCTGTCCAAACGATCACCTAATGCCACAGCACACTTCAACATAGCCTGAAAAAACATCATTACAGCAGCTGAACTTCTGGCAGCCTTTCTGACAGGTCTCACATGCCCATGGTCAGCAGGTACCTGTATCCTGGCCTCTGGCTGCAAGATTGGATTCCTGAAATCACTATTTGTATGATTTTTTTTTTCTTTTTCATCAGCTGCAATCAAACAAATGGTATTTGTAAGAAGAAATAGAGCAATATCCACTAGGAACTGATGAGTTTTAAGTGTTTGTAGGGTTGAATATACAACAGGTATTAGCTGCTCTGAGAGAGTTTGCACATGGAGCACAACCAGGAGAAACTCTGTTCCAGAAAGCTCCTGTCCAGTGTTAGGCAAAAAAGGAAAGCAAAAAGAAAATACCAGGGAATAAAAAGCTCAAACTGATCGACCCCCCTGTCCTTATTCTCCCAGCAAGAAACCAAAAAGAAATGTTTTCATTGCCTCCCAGATCCAAGCGAGGAAGAGCAAGCTGGAATTGGAGCTTTAGGCAGCATCTTCCAAGGCTTTTGTTATTTAAGTTGCTTTGCTCACTACTAAAAGCTACTCTGAGGAGCTCCTCCCCAAACCAGTCTCCTCGGGGATCCCAGGGAAGAGCACGGGTGGTTTTCTGTCCCCTGGGCAGCACTGCCAGGACCACCTGCCCTGGCACCCACCCCGAGTGTGGCCAGAGACCGCAGCGAGCACCGGGCTGCGGGGGGATGAATCCAGCCCCAGGGGGCAGGAGCAGCAAACCGCCTGCAAAGTCACCTGCGAGGGGCTCCAATCCAGAAACCCAGCTCCAGCAGGCTGTCAGCAGCACTGCCCAGCAGAGCTCAGCGAGCTGGGGATGGAAACGTGCGCTCGGGATGGGAGCAAAGTGAACCGCAAAGGGAGGAACTCCTCCCCGGAGGGAATGGGATGGAAATTCTCCCGAACCCCAGGGGGTTTTGCAGATTTACGTGCTGAGTAATTGTTTTCTCCCCCAGCTGTTCAGAGAGGGGGAGAAAGGGGGAGAAGGAAAGCAGAAGCTGGAAGGAGGCTGCAGGGAAGGCAGCCTGGGCAAGGAGCTGAACGTCGGTGGGGTGAAGTGACAGAGAGATGGATTTGGGCAGGGCTGTGCAAAGCAAACTCCAGGTGGATGGATGGAGCACCATCTGGAACCAGTCTGGCCCACCACTGATCCCCCAGCATATGCCTTCTCCCAGGACAGCCAGCTGCACAGAGCTCCAAGGTGGTCTAGAACCTGAGCAAACATAGTCTTGCTTCTCTAAAACATTTCTTCTTATTTCAGAAACCTTCAACTCGGGCAGTTCTGGAGCCAGAGATGTTGTCTTTGGATTTAAAAGGACTTAATGGATTTTTCTTCCATGAATTGCCTCCTTTTTTTTGACCCCCATATAAAACTTTCTGCTTCTATTGCTTCACATGGCAAGGAGTTCCAGCATTGAATTAACATGTCACCCTTTCAGGGTTCTCCCGGGGATGGTGCAATGCAGGAAGAGCTGGCAGTGGCAATGATCCTCATCCTCTGGGCCTGGAGAGCCAATAAAAAAGGGTGATGGAAAGTTCAGGTGTTGGGAAGTTCAGGGAAGCAGAACAGAAGTTTTTCCTGGTGATAGGGAGCAGGCAGTGCAGGGAGCTGGGTTTACAAGCACTGCTTTAGCACTTGAAGGCTGTTTCCAGGAGCATACAGAAGGGAAGAGATGAACTGGCATGAGAACACATCTTGAACCCAGCAGTGGTATGAACTGGGGCTGGAGAATCCATGCCTGAGGCACTCCTGCCACAGAGCAGCCACAAACCAAGCTTGAGAGGCTGAGATGAAGGCATGAGATAAATGGGTGTGGAGAACCAATACCATTCAGGGAGGGGAAGAGGAGCAGAAGATGGACATGGAGACAATTTCTCTGGGTCTAAAGCAGATTTTCAGTTCCTTCAGAGAGCACTTTTGGTCACCCATTCCTCCAGGTCATATCACAACAGAAACCCTCATCCTCTTCATGTTCTCAGTGGTACAACATCAGCAAACTGACATTAATGGCACAAAGAGGAATGAATTCCAGGGCTGGAAGTACCAAACTCCTCTGGTACAGCTTGTGAGAAGCCTCTTTCCTTTCAGCCTTGGGGAGGAGATCAATGCTTTGAATGTTGGATCTATCAGTGCTGGGCCACGAGACATTTGTTTGTTTCAGGTGTCATGGGAGCTGAAAAATCTTTTTGCAGGGAATGGTATTATCCCTCTCAAGTCTTATCATAAGGAAAACACGTGCAATCTTCCAAGGAAGCCTCTCTTGGTTGCATTTTAACTTCACAGGAGGTTCCTCTCTCTCTGTGTCTGTTAGCACAGAACACACACACACACACATACCCACACCACTGTAGCAACCAAAGAATGCAGAACCCTCCTCAGAAGGACTGGGGGAGGGAGGCATCTGTGGGAAGAATCCAGCTTGGAGATACCCCTGGATCCAAGGGGTAACTACACAAAAGCCAGTGCTGCTGGTTGTGAGCTGCTTCCCTCTGCCAGCAGGGCCCAGCCCCACCAGCTTCCAGCCACCAGCCTGGACTCTCCTGCTGCTGTCAAAGGGATGAGAGTTCCCAGCCTGTGCTGAATCCCAACCCTTGCTCTGAAAAAGCACTTACTGGGCTCATTACCTTGCAGTGACTGCCCACAGTGCCCTGGGTGACGGGCGATGGGAGAGAGAAAGTAGCTGGGATGTTGCTGACACTGCCAGAGAGGGAACAAGTGGATTCTGTGGTCTGAGATAGGGCAGAAAAGGTTCAAATTACTGACAGATTTTGGAAAGCTTTTTAAGTGGTACCTTCAAAGGGTATGGTCCTTGTCCTAATTCTGATGGTGTCAAAGAATGTTTCAAAGGGAGCATTGTTTGAGCACTTTCAGATGTCTCACCTTTAATGTCTCTGAGCTTCTGCTCCTCCTGTATAAAGGTAATTGCCTACCTTGTCTGGGATTTATTCTACAGGGAAAGCTTTTACCCTCTGGAAGGCTTGGCAGGGATTGTAAGGAACCCTGGAGGATTGTAAGGAGCAGGATGAATGATCACACCAAGAGTCTGTCTTGCAGTCTAAATGTGATTGTTAGAAACTGAATTCTTACACCGTTAGCACAGTAATAAACTACTAAATTCATTGGATGCCATTATTCTTTCTTTACCTTGCACCTGTTTTTCTGGTTGTTTTTGTTTGTTTGTTTGTTTTTTCTATGGCAGAAACACATTTTCCTTTAAAATTGTTGGCTGTGTTTACCCATTGCTATCTTATTTTACTCTAATGACAACTAAGATGTAAGTAGGAAAAACTTAAGTCAAAATACAGTGAACTAATAAAAAGGTGTCATGATCATTTGGACACAATTCTCTCTTTCTAGGGTGGGTTTGTACAGCACCTTGCACAGCACTAGAGCTTGTTGAGGTGCATTGGAGCTTGTCTAGGGTTTGGGGGCTTCATGTGTAGACAAACAGCAGTAGAAATACAATCTCCAGCAGTGTGAGTTCAGCCCCAGAGGAAAAGCTTCATAGGAACAACCCCTTCTGAACCTGATTGCACAGCAGAACCTGGAGAGCTGCAGTTCTGGGGGATTGGAACTGGAGATGGTTAAGGAGGGAACTGGGAATGGGAATGGGGAAGGCAAAGGGGGAAAAACCAGAAAGGAAATTCTGTCTTTTAGAGGATTTGAGAGATTAAAGCACCTCAGGACAAACAATTCTGTCTTTTATTCCTCCTCCCTGAATAATCTGCTGGAAAAGAGGAGGTGGAGATTCAGGCAGAGGGGAATGTGTCATTTACTGTTGCTGTTTAAATCTCCCCCAGCACCCCTCCAACCACAATGGTTTTGCTCACAGGCCCAGTGCAGGTAGCCCAGTCTGGCTACACCACTGAGGAATGAAGCAAACACCCAAGAAACCCTGCCCCTGAGCTCAGCCAGTGTGCCAGGACCAGAACCAGAGCTGCTGTGGCCACTCTGCACACATCACTTCTATTTCTGCCCAGCAGCATCTTACCATGTCCATCAGCCCAGGCCACTCCCCCTGCTTTGACTGCAACGTGAATGGAAACTTCCAGCCAGATTATTTTAACTTTGTGGCTCAGGTTTCTTCTTGAGGTAGCCTGGCTGTTACCTCAGCAGAGAAAAATACACAAGTTATGTTTTACAGCCCATTGCGATGGGAATCCTGAATCAGAACAGCCTCCTCCAGCACCCTCAGTGCTGTTCTGGGGCTCTGCTCCCTTCCCTAGAGTTATTATGGTGTGCCAGGAGTTTGTGAACAGTGCCTCTGTCCTGAGGGATTGGAAAGATCTTTTTTTTTTTTTTTCATTCTGATAGAAAATGTTGCCTTGGGCTTTCCAGGTCTTTGGAGCAATCCTAAGGCTAAGCACTACTTAAAAATATATAAAAAATGTATTTTTCTGGCATTCATTTCTAGAACTGCAAGGAGGCCGATTTCAAATGCAAGATTTTAAGAGGTCAAGTAAAATCTCTTCCTTGTATACAATCTAATGCTCTTGCCATAAATTCAGATTTGTTCATGACCACAACAAAGCCCTTCCACGGCCGAGGAAGATCGTTACAGGATTTTCCTTGTTATTACAGCCCAGCAGAGAAAGCAGTTTGAGCACAGCTGACAGAAGTTTCCATCTAGCAAACCCTGCAGATGGGCCACAGGCTTCCCAAAAAAGCTGTATCAGGCAGAGATGAATTGGATTAAAGATAATCTGCAATGTGAAATCCTGTTAGAAAAGCCTACGGGTCTCTGCTGCTTCCAGAGCTGGAACTCTCCTGGATTGAAAAAAAAAAGGCAGCTGATGTTTGTTTTGACAGCTGTGGAGAGCCAGAGGTGTGTGTGTGTGTGTGTGTGTGTGTGTGTGTGTGTGTGTGTGAGCTGGGAAACAACACAGATGGTGCCCATGTGACACGAGCCACAACCAGATGAAAGAAAACTGCCCAGTATCTCCAGCCACGTGCTTCCAATTCCACCTCAGCCAAACTGGCCGAGTGACAAATGCCAGCTTGGCCCTGTCCTCTGGGAGCAAAGGCTCCACTGGGTCACCTGCATGCTGTGGTTTGCATCTGCTCCTCAAATTTTGGGACACCAAGTAGGAAATCTGCTGCTTGTTAAATCATCTCATTGCTTCTCCAGATTAAATTTCTTATTCTCCCTCCGCCCTTTTTAATTGGAATTCTTTTTTTTTCCTTTGAGACCAAAGCTACTGCAGCAGCTCTGGGAAATGAACCTTCCTGGAGAGAGATGCAGCATCAGGAATTTCACCATCAGGGGACAGGAGAGAAGCTCAGACTGGAGCAGATCTGTCCTGAACATGGGCAGGGAATGAGGGGTCAGTCCTAGAGACCATGCCCCTGAGGTGTGTATTTGGTGATTTACCAAACCTTTCTTCTGTGCTTGGCCTCCCCCCTGGCTTTGGGCAGGTCTGTTTTCCTCCTGTCCTTGTGTCCATCTGGGTTACTCAGGCATGTCCCTCATCAGAAAGGTTCCTAAGCAGCAGTGGCTGACCAGGGTCTGTCCAGTGGCTGCACATAATGCAGAGTAAAATATAAAGTATTGTACAATAAAGATTTGAGGGTGGGCAAGTCCTCCTGGTCCTGCAGTAACAGAGTTGGCATCAGTGGTTATTCCTCACCCCACTAGGTTATGAAACTGGTAAGACTGAACCCCTACTTCATCTGCATTTCCAAAACTGAGCTAGGAAACTCCTGCAGGGAAACTCTCTTCCCATGAAGTTCCAGCTGCACTTCCAGTGGCACCAGGGAAGCTCTGAAGACTGTTCTCCCAAGCTATTAATATAAAATATTGCAATACAACTATCTCAGCAAGGGAAGGATTCAGCTTCCCTAAGTATGCTGACAGAAGAACAGATGAGACAGTGCAAGCAGAGGAGACACCACCTCCCAGTTTGACATTTAAACCTTTCTAAGGACAAACAATCCAGGAAAAGTCCTGACTGAGAAGCTGGAGCAGCTTGTTGAGCTACTGCAGAGCCACTTTCCCAGGAGCTGCTCTGGTTGCATGTCCCCCAGAGCATGCTGGGCAGAAATCTTACCAGAAAAGACCAGTGTATTTACAAAGGATAAATATTTTACACCGAGGATGCTAGAAAGTGTCTTGACTTTTCCAAATCCCTCTTTCGTGGGAGCATCAAAAACCAAGTGGTTTTGGGGATTACCCAGCAGCTAATGCTTCCTCCCTGCCTCAAATAGAACCTGTCCACACAGAAATCACTGGAGTTTCATTTGAGTTCTAAAGATGACATTAAATGAACAGAAAACCACATATAATGAGTACTTAGTTAAATTAAAAATCACTTTTGTTGATCTTAAACCTTTTCCAAACCAATTTAAATCGGTATTACCAGAAATCTATTTGTGCAAGACTGTCCACACAAGCTTTACATTAAATCCACCAGGAGAATAATTGTACCTTTAATTCAATCAGCTCGGTGTTGATTGCTGACCAACGACCATTAAGTGGCTGCAAATAGCCCACAGTTTGGTCAAAAAAAAAACCCTTGTCCAGTTCTGCAGTGAGCTCTGCTGGAAAACAAAAAGCCTGAGCAATGCTGATCCAAGGAAAGATGCCACAGTGGTCCCTGCTTTCCTGGCCAAACTAAAAGTCCCTTCTACAACTGGCTGCTGAACATGACATTCATAAGATATGCTTCAGAAATAAAGACTGTTCCCGACAGTAAAGGGGGGGTGGGGGGTGGGAAATTACACACGACTCAACTATTTCCTTGCTCCAATTTATTAGATTTGAAATGTGTTCACGTTGTACCCATCAGCCTCTCTGCTGCTACACAGGCTGTGCCAGAATGATGACAAATGAGATTTTTCTGCTCACTACAAGTTTTATCTGAATTATCTACCATGTTAGAGGTCATGGGTGTAACACTTCATTTTTCTCTGTACCATAGATACAGTCCAAGTTGATGCCAGATCATGAACTATTTCACAGGCCTGCTGTCATGAACTCATGTGAAAAAAAAAACCCCAACAAGCCTGTAATGCACAATTAGCCTTATCTTCCAGAGTTCCCAAGGATGAAGTCCAGTCTACACTGATTTATCTGATTTCTTGTAAAGCAGAATGGAGATGCTGTGGGTGCTCAGCATGCTCGTGGCAGAAGGAGAGCAGGATGGTGACAGGACCTGAGGAGCCCTTCCATGCCTTAAACAAACTGGCCTTTGAAACAAATTGTCTTCTTCCACACAATGGCTTGGTAAATACAAGCCAGGGGCTGAGCTAGGCAGCTGACCCTGGCAGCAGAGGAATGTGCCATGCACAGAGCTCTGCCTAGACCCCCAGTGCTGGGCTGGCCACGCTGGGACAAAGCCCAGCTCCCCAGGGTGGGGGTGGTGGTGCAGCTTTGTCAAACTTTGGGGTTACAGAGAACTGCAAAGCAGTGAGAAAACCAAAGCAAGAACATGTGAAAAGTGGGATTATCCCAGATGGTGCACTTTAACTTCAGCTGGCAAAACCACGACCCCAGTCACCTAGCAAGATGGATTGCAGTGCAACTGGATGTATATTACCCATATTATTGGCCTAATATTTCAAGCTGATCTTCTGCTTACAGTTCACGTCAGCACATAGACTGGCTTATTCAACCTCTTGAAAACATTTTGCAGAGATAAAACACATGTGTATATATTAGCATCTCTGGGAAGTCAGCATCTTCTGCTGCGAGACAGGGACGTTGAGGGAGGAGGACTGATCATTTTCAGATGGTTTGCTTAATTCAACTAAGCACTGAGACAGAGACTAACAACACGAGAACAATCCTAAACCTTTTAGAGTCAGAATCTCTTCATCACCCTGGACCAGTCACTGATCTGCAGCCCTGTGAACTGCATTTACACTTGGAGTTTCCCTGTCATAAATTGGAACTTGGATGGCTTGCCAGTTTTAAAACCTTCTGCAACACCATTCCTGTGAGGAGCTCGTGGGACTGCTGATGAGGTGTGATGTCACTTATTTGAGCTAAGCCTTATTCTTACACACACACTCTATTTTTTTTTGAATTATTATTATTTTTAATGGATGGTTATTTGAAGCAGAGACAAGGAGCAATGGAAGATGAAAAACTGAGCAATGAATCAGAGCAGAAACACTGGAGAGACACAATCATTTGAACTATGCTACATGCACAGCCCAGTGAAGAAAAGCTTCCAGCCCACTGTAATCCAACACCTGAAAAACCACTTGATAGCCCAGGAGCTGGCCCCACTGTGTAACAGGAGATTGCTTGTAAATTTAGAACTCAAAGAAATAGCCAAGCTACTGAACTACCGTGGGAAACCTGCCAGGGTATCACCTTCAGCAAGGCAGCCCTGGCTACTGGGACTGTGGTTGCTCTCATTAAATGCACCAACAGCTTCTGGAATAAGACATTTCTCTGTAGGATTGCTCTGGCAGACTGCAGTGAAGGAGGCAGAGAGGACAAGCCCTGCTCTCAGCTACTGGGAACCCAACAGCCATTTTCTGGCCCAGCTTTCCCAGCTGCTGTGTGGAAAGGATCACCCAGGCTTGCCTGGATGGGGAATGACTTAAACAAACAGGTCTGTCCATGTGCAGTTTAGACATGGCAGTAAATCGACCACAGAGAATACACCAGTAAAGAGATTACAGGAGAAGGCAAGAGAGTATTCTGCTTATCCTCTGCTTGGGGAAGGATGCTGGACTGTTCAAATGCCATGGATAGGTTGATTTCAAGAGACTGCTACAAGTGAGAAAGCTCAGCTGAGATCCAGACACCTCAGTCCCACTGATGACCATCCAGATTTCCACAGGGAATAGCAGAACAGGGCCTGAAGGTTCACCCTGCTGCACAAACCACCACATCAACCACTCTTCCCAGTTGTCCCTACTTACAGTGGAGCAAGCTCTTTGATTTCAAGGCCAGGAAGCTACTTCCAGAGCAGAATCAGGATGTGGCAGGCTGAGATGAGGGTGTGCAAATCTTTACATATCAACTCTCTTCCTTTTTGATGAATGCCATTTGATGAATGGCTTTTTTTTTTTTCTTAAAGAAAACACAAGGACTGAAAGAGAGATTGTGAGTGTTCATCAGTCAGGTTCTCAAAACAACAAGAGCAAAACTCAACCTAAAAAGTGGAATCAGCCTTGTAGTGCTATTTAATTACCTAAGGATGATGAAGAGCACCAAGAATCAGATCTGCCTCTGCCAGCTGCAAGGAGATACAGAAGGAAATGTGAAAAATAGAATATACTTAACTGCACTTTTTTTTCCACAAGGTCCAATGGGGATTTGCAGCTGAGACTTCCCTGAGCTATTTGGGATGCCCTCCTAGGGATGGGATCAACTGCACTCTGAAAAAAACCATTTCTCTCTCAGTTCAGGGATGTTTTTCAGAAGCATGGAGAACTTTATCTGCTGCTGAAGCTGAATTCTTCAACCATATGAGCACTGCCAGGGTGACAGGCTTTCTCTTTTGCTCTTCACACAAGGACAAAGTTTTCCTCTTAGGAAAGAGCTGTTTCTTTGCAGTGGTTCAAAGCTTGGCCAGTATTTGATAGAGACCAGTGTGGTCAGGTTTGGAAGGATCTATAGTGCAGGTGTCTTGGAAGTGCTGACTATTCTCAAGAAAGACAAATTAATTTTTATGCCTTATGAACTTTACAGATATTGATGGAAATACAGTTTCTTCTGATAATTGTCAGTGACTCAGCTTTATCCTCATCATCTGAAGCTCTATAGGAAGGGTAAAAAGAGGAAGAATTAATTGAACATACTTAATTGTTACGACAAAGTGAGATGAGAGCTGGAAATTTGACAACTGGATAGAGGAGGCAGTTTCCAACAGCATGCAGGCAATTTCCTCCCATTTCTGGTTACTTCATCCTCTACAACCTTTTTTTTTTCCCCTCTACAACCTTTGATCCAAATCCCTGTGCAGAGTTAAGAGAAGAAGAAAGGAAATTTGGTGACTGTCCTGCTGTCCCCTTGTAGAGAGAAGAGAGTCTGTGGAATGCTGCAATTATTGTGACAGAGTCAGAAGGGCACTGTGCTCACTCTTCAAGTCTAGACACTGCTCTTGAAGACTACCTGGAGAGACATTCATCAGCATGGCTGCAAACATTTGCCTCTGCAGAACCTCAATTTTATCACATGTTATAGGATGGCTGGTTATGCTCATGGAAGTGTGGGATGGAAAAGTTATTTTCACTAATTAAACCTAAAATGGTTTAAATTTTGTCCAGAAAAGGCAAATGCAGCAGAGCAGCTAACAATTCTGTGGCTTATGCAAAATGCAGTGAGATTTTCTGCATCCCCAGCAGATGTGTTTGTGACACAGCAGCCACCTCTTGCTTTCTTCTTTATCACACTGCTGCTTTGGGAAAGATAAAGAAAAACAAACCAACCAAAAAAAAACCCTACACCCCAACCAAAACCCAACAGGCTGTTGTACAACTGGAATTCTCTCTGCCGAGGGTGATAAAAAGTTGCTCTTCCCTTTGTTTCAGGATTTCTTTTCTGGAGGTTCTTTCCAATCCAGGGTACACCTGAAAATTCTATGACCTGTTCATAGTTTTGCCCATTAGAGACCCTGAATGGGATCTGGAGGCAGATTGCCATGGCAACCTGTATAAAATTGTACTAAATGGGTGGTGGAGAGAAAGAGACTTAGGGGAAGGGTGTAACTTACAGTTTTGTGGTACAAAAAAGGCAGCTGGATAAACATGGCTTGAAATTGAGCCTCCAAACTTGTCCTAGAGTGGAGAACTACCTGCCCCATGGGCCTGACAGATACAGCTAATTTCTTATCACATACTTTCAACATTTATCTCTTCTCTTTATGTTCCCTTAGTGCCCTCCTTTGTCTTGCTACTTTAAACCTAATTTTCTGGCTTTTACCATCCCATCTGCACCCTTATTCAGTGGCTCAGGTCTTTGCCTTTATAAATAGGTTTTTTTTCAGTGTGCTGCCATCCTGCTAGAGAGGGCATTTCCATGAAGCCACAGAGGCAACTTGTTGCTTTCCTTCCCAGCTGCAATGCATGTCAAAGCTTTGCTAACAGACTGACAGACTGAGCCTGGTGTCTCTTATGATGAGGAAACAATGAGAGGTTATTTTATCAGCTGTACCTGCTGTTGTCTCTCAGCTCACTCCTGAGCAGGGACTGCCTTTCTGCACACTAACTTTATCACACAGCACCAGCAGGATTAGCTTTTCTCCACAACAAAAAACTTCTAGTAATGCAAACCAAAATTCCACGTGTCCCAGCACCTCTGGCTTTTGCTTGTCATCCTGCAGCCACCAGAAAGCAGACAGAATGCCATGAGCTGAGCACCACTGCCTCCGTGGCAGCCAGAGCTGCAGCTCTCTTCTCTGTCATTCACTCAGCCTGCCCTGGAAAGCATTTCTGATGGAGTTACAAGTATTGCCAGGATGGCAAATTATCTTCAGCATTGTAAGTGCTGGCCTGAGTGGGAGACTCCCAGCCTACAATGGGTGGAAGGTTTCTCCTGGTGCTGTCTCAGGGCAAGGATGATCTCCTGTGACTCAAAACCCTTCTAAGGTGTAAGCAGCCCAAGTGCAGCTTTCCATGGGAGAGCTGCTGGGTAATCCACATTCCTAGCTGTGGCAGGATATGAGCCAGCAGGGACAGCTGAGTCTGAAAAAGATGGGTTACTTCAAGACACTTCCCATCAGGACTCTGAAGGGAGTCACTGTCTCCTGCTGAGAAGGAATCCTGTTTTCTGAGAGATCTACTTTGAATCTTGTGGCTTTTGGCCACATGCAGGTTTTGCTGTCAGGCACAGAGGGCTGGGGAAGCAGGCCACTCCCTTAAAGAAGTGTTTTGCTAGTCTAGAAGTATCATTAAATGCAAAATCACATTCTTAACTTATGCTGGCAAGTGATTAGGGTAGACTCAGCATGAGGCTGCCAATAGCAATATGTCACAGGGAGCCTGAATGACTTGGGTAGGTTTCATTTCTCTAACACCACATTGCAACCCGTGGGTCAGGGATCTGCCAGACTTCCAGCATTTGAATCTGCATCCCTGACATCTGAGCAGCCACTGGCTGACATCTGATCCAGCTCCACTGAGCTCAGTAACTACTCTACTTGTCCTGCTGAACTTTTTGTGGCCACTCCATCCATTACAGCTACCCATGGGGCCAGGAAATCGATGCTGGTATCGAGTCCATGCAAATTCTGAGTCAGCCACATGGAGCAAAGGAATCACAGCTTCCAAAAATGGCATCAGACACAACGTGGAAGAGGAGAATTGTGGTTAACACAGCTCTGAATATTTCTGGGCATTTTACCCAACGCAGCAGGAGTGTCTTCAGATGAATGAACTGGGCTCCTGACACTGTGTGTATAAATTTTCAAGTGGGTTTTACTGTCTCCTTTCTCCAGAGGAAACAAGACCCACGATAGACACACACACACACCAAATCAGCAGCAGAAACACACACAGACAGAAGTCCCCAAGATCAGCTTGTTGATGTAAACCATAATAGAAAACACACTTTGGTTTGCCAAAGATTCTCTGGAGACTTGCAAGGAAAAAAAAAAAAAAAGAGGAAAAAAAAATGTAGACAGAATATGTCTCTACTATTTTTAAGCCCCAGTTTCAATGTATACTGAAAGTCACCTAAGCTGAGCTTTGACAGTGATGTTTTTAGTTGATTGGGAAGAAAATAGCAGGGCAGCAATAAAATAGCAGCTTTCCATTGTCACACCTTCTGGATCACTCTGAGGCTGTGGTGGGACACTGTGCTGGGAGAGTCCTTATAAGATTTAGGAGGATCTGTCAGATTTCTGTTCTCTCCATGTGTCCTCCTGGGATGAGGAAAGAATATCTGAATGACCCAGGGATGCTTTGTGCAAAGATGTAGCATTCCATCAGTAATGTGCATGGAACAGTCTGGCCAAGGAGGGCAGAGATAAGACTGGAAAATGATACTTGGCAGCTCTTCTTTGCTGCCAGCCCCATCCCCTTCTCCCTCAGGATCCATATTTTGTTATTGCTGGGGTTCCCAACAAAGGGTTATTGTCAAGATAAAAGACATACAGTGAAAGAATCCGGTGATAATCCCCATAATTACCAATTTAGGTCTTCCAGTCTGTCTGCCTTCCTTGCCTGGTTCAAAACAAATCCAGAAGGTTGAAAATATGTTCTTGGACTTGTAAAATCCTAATTTTGGGGACAGCACTAGCAAATTTCTTTTAAGACTATTTCGTTAATCATCTGGATAATCTTTTTTTTCCATTCTGCATCTTTAGGTCAAATGCCTGTGGAAAATTTGGGAGAAAAAGATATTTCTTGTTAAATGTGTCACTGATCTCACAAAATGCTTACAGCCTCCACCACCACCACAGGGGGAACCAGTGGTGAAATAGGGACTAAAAAAATGAGCCCTCCAAGGTCCAGGCTAGCACACTAACATGTAGAATCTTCCCTCATGACCAATGTGGTATCTTATAACTACCATACAAGTTAAAAAAACAAACAAACAAACAACAAAACAGGAAAATTCCAACCTTCTTTAAAACTACAAAAGGCAAATATTTTGGTTTTCAGACCCAGATCAAGATTAGTCTGTGATTTGAACATATTGCATTTTTGCAGCCAGCAGTGAAAGCAAGAAAATGAGAATATTTCTGTCCTGAATGTCTGTGAATTTACCATCTGCAGGGAGGAAAAACCTCAGTTGCCTTGCACAGTTCACATACCAACAGCCTGCTCTGCCCTGAGCTGAATTCCACTGGATTTCCACCACTGTCCAGGGAGGCCAATATTGTTCCCTAAATATCTATCTAACGTGAAGAAAAATCAGTCCAAAAATGTACCAAGTACAAAAATAAGTGTCCCACCACTCCACAGGGCTAAATATTTAACTGTTCCATAAACTGAAGACTTTCTACATTAATAAAATTCGGTAGAGATCCCTTCCACTGGAAGAATTTCTCTTCTCTTTCCTTTGAGCTTCATAAAATATGCTGAAGCTGTAAACTGAAAATCATAATGGTTAACATTTTAACCTTCTTCCAGCAGGTGGAGGTAGATGTGTGCTGGATTTCCTTTGGGAAAACAGGCAGGATGGAGAGCTCAGAATGCAATTCCACATCTAAACAACTGATTGCAATATTTACTGTATGATCTACTGGTTCCCTTTAGTGCTGACTCACTTTTGTTTCCTTCTCAACACAGTTGAGGGAATGAAGAAGAAAAACATTTCTGCAGTTGGAATATGAAAATACCTTTTGTCCCTGGAATTCTTAGAAAATCCTGTGTGGATAAATTTAAAACTCATCACAAAGCTGAAAAAAAAAAAATCTTATTACACTTTATCAGTTGTCTCTGAGTTTCAGGTTTTTCCGGAGTCCTGATTTGGAGATGGAAGATCAGCACTGCTGGAAAATGCTGGTTTGCCAGAAGTTTTCTGTATCACCAACAAGGGCCAAGTGTTTGAGATCACAGGAGTTTGATCACATCTGGAAAGGCCATGTGAAGTTTTCTTTCCAGGCTTCTTGCCTTCCACTCACCCTTCGCTCTGAACACCCATGAGAGGGAAGACTTTCAGGAGATACTCTCCATGTGGGTTCCCTCAGACAGCCCTTCCTGAAGCCACCTCCATAAAAATCTTGGTGTCCAGCCACAAGAGAGGGGTCAAAAACCTTGTGGGGAGGTCTCAAGGGGACCTTTCTCCAAACAGACCAGTGCACATGGAAGGGCCTCCCCACTAATGACTCAGCCACTCAACTCCAAACATCCCCCTATCCCACATGGATCAGATAGTGATCCTAAAAAATTACAACTGCCATGGCAGTGAAGAGCAGAGGAAGCTCAAGTCTCAAATTCCTGAAGGATTTGTGTTCCAAATTGAAGGAGTCTCTTGGCTTGTCAAAGGGATTAGGGTGAGTCTAACAAGGCTCATCCACATCTTCTCATGGAAGTGATTTGAGCACATTTGGGGCAATGAGGATTTTTCTCATTGGGTTTCATTTACAGCCCCCTTTTGATAAGAGCTTTCCCTGGAAAGCCTCAGTTGTCAAGGTTAATGGCTTAAGCAGTGTTGATAGATTCTGTTTATGTTGGATGAGGGGGTTCAGGTGGCCCAGTCTAATGTAAGCTTTCTGGCAACTGTAAACAGCAGCTTTTTATGTCCAAGCTCTGCCTTTTGACAAAGCATTAACAGATCTAGGAAAGGAAGAACCCGGAGTGAGGACAGTGGGAAGAGCAAAGAGGTTTAATGGGTCATTTCCACCACGAGTTCTGATAATCTGACAAAGCAGAATGTCTCTTCTGCCAAGGCCCCAGAGAAAGTTCCCATCCACCATATCCTGGCTCCCATCCTCAGCTCTGCTGCAGGAGCTGTAGGGAAATCTGTGGCAGTGTGTCTGCCAGCAGGGAGTCTCTGCCTACACCTCCCAGTTCTTCTGGTGAGCCAGGAAAGGTTCTGCTTTTTGACCACAGCATTTTTCCCGAGGCACTTGGCTGAAATGGGTCCTGCCCTATGGATTCAGAGGCAGCTTCCCATGTAAGCAGAGCTCTTCCCAGTCTGACAGCTCTGTGATGACAATCAGACTAAATAAGCCTTGCTCTATGCCTGTGGTCTGGCATTAGGACATGACACCTTGGCTGGTATCTTCACTATCTGGTCCCACCCAGAAATGAGGCAGATCCAAGATTCTCTGGCTTACAGGGTTGGCCACTGGCCCCAGTAAGAGCAGAGGGAATGTGGAGCTGTGGAGCTGTCACATGCTGCAGGAACACCAGCTCTCCTCTCCTCTTCCCAATCCCAGTGGCTGGCTATGCAGGAAGGCACAATGCTACCAATTGCATTCCTTGCTCAAGGAGCACAGATGAAATTGGTCCCTAGGCCAAAAATCTTATGCATAAGGATGAGCATTGAGTGAGGAAGAGCAGTGTGAGCTGAATTGTCCAAAGAACAGGAGAGAAAATCCTATGTCAGAAATTAATTTCATCCAGAACAAATGAGAGGGGGTAGGAAGAGGAGGGGGTTCTATGGGAATAATATGGTTAACTTACTGCAACTTGTGTGCTATAAAGACACCATCCACACACCAAAAAGCTTGTGATGAAAATCCAGGTTGTCAGCAACATTATTTAGCCTTTTACCTCAGCCACCAGTAAAGGTAAACACAGTCCTGTGTTAGAGTGGAGCTGTGTGATTCTGTATTCCAAGGACTCCACTACATTCGGACCTGGAAGCATCTCAGAAACACATGGGCAACCTGCTCAAAGGATGAAGACTTTAAAATCCTGTGCACATTTAATGGTATTTCAATAATTTGGTGACAAAGCCACGTTTACCAAGGGCACATGTGTGTGGCAAAGAAAAACAGGTACTTGGGTCTGCTCCAGACTCCCCTTTCTGCTGCTGCAAAGACCTCAGAAGGGAACTGGGGAGCTGTGCAGGGAATGACAGTCTGCTTTTACTGGATGCAGGCACTGGGATTAGAGAAAAAAGAGGGGCAGAGGGATTTTCCTGAGATCAGATGTCACAGCCTCACTCACAGTTCAGTCCCCGTGGAGCACACCGCTTCCCACTGAGGTCTCTGCTCTACCAAAAATAAAAGCCTCAAGCTGACACTACCTCTTGCATCTCTTTCTTTTTTGCAGGGATCTTTTCCATCACCTGCAGGCCTTCAGGATAAGATGGAAGTTATCTTTATAGACATTTATTAATGTCGTCGACTGAGGAACTGGCAGGAGAACAAGCTGGTGGAGCAGGGAGTCTGCTGAGAAAGGAGCAGTGGGAGGGCTGGGTGAGACAGCAGAGGACTGTAATCAGCCCTGCACCATCTGATTTTGCTTCTCTTATGCTGACAGATTCTTGGCTCAGACTCAGTAACTTGCAGAGGGTAAAGGATGGCAGCTAATATTTTGGCATGGGAATTAGCAGAGCTATCCTGAGATGGCATTGCAGGATGTCAGAGAACCATCAGCTCAGAGGGCTGGGAGGTGGGAAAAATGTGGCTTACAGGGTTAAGCCACGTTAGAATCAACCTGCTCTGCCAGTCCAAAACCTCTGAAAAGTCTGTTATCTCCATTTATTAGCTTAATCCTTTAATCCACCTTGCTGTCCAATTAGATTAATGAAACTAGAATCCTATTTCCAGCTTGACCTGTGTTATTGCACTTATAAAATGGGAATAAAGGTATTTCTGTGTCTGAGAGGGGCATGGAGGTTCCTGGGTGAGGGCTGCCACACAGTTTGTTTACTGTGGGCTGAACAGCTCATTAGTGACCTGAAGAGCAGAGGAGGGCTAGGGGACTAATCCACTGTTGGAAGACAAGGCAGTGTTCACACTGTGATGTTGCCTAACAACAATTTTAATGGTTCAAAAGAAAATGTATTGCTTTGCTCAAGTGCTCCTGAACTCACAGGTTTTTATTTTTAATTTTTTTAAAAAAAATACATAATGGCTGCGGTTAAACTGCTTTATCTGTTAAGAAATGGATCTGCTTGCAAGCAGGATCTGTGGTTATTTCATGGAAATCAGTGAAATATTTTGCTGGCACGTCCTTAAATTGCTAGAGGTGTTCAGAGGAGTTTCCCTGACAAGTGCTGAGGGTCTTTTTCTCTCTTCTTGGGCCAAATTCTGATCCTGTGACTTACTCTCCCATTCTGACTTGAATAGCTCTCTTCACCAGGGAGAGTGCTTATGGAGAAAGGCCAGTGCTGAGCCATCCTTGGCTCCAGAGACATCTGGAAGTCAATGGGTTGAGAGAGTAACTGCTCACCACAGAAAGCCTCCTCAGAAAGGTCTCCCGTGTGAACTTGATGTCTCAGCATCACATTAAAGTTGCCCTGTGTGCCAAAGCTCACTGGTAGGGAGGCAAAAGTGATTAAGTCACTCATCAGGATTTGGGAGCTGTTTGTTTCATTGGCTGCTCTCAGCCTGGTTCCCTGCATGACCCTCAGGCTGTCCCTCAGCCCTGCAGGGTTTCATTTGAAAGCAGGCAGAGTATCCCAGCTTTCCTGCACAGGAATGCAGCAAGGAGAAAGTGGCCCAGACCTGGCTGGAATGGGTGGGTAGAGAGCAGGTACCATGGAAACCAGAGCAGCTCATCATCAATGGAAAGAGAGCTCTGGGAACTCTCTGTGCTGCTTTATTTCTCTCAGAGAATTACCTGCATTAATAGGTGAGGGAACATGAAAGGTGTATTCTTTTTTAAGTCCTTCAACTCCTGCCACTTGTTCTTTGCCCCCAGAGGCTTCCTGCTCCATCTGAGGTTCTCTGTGGTAAATCCCCCCTCCCCAAGCAGATTTTTGGCAGCCAATCTGTACCTTGTGTTCTCTGCACTCACATCTGTCAGAGGCTGCTGCTTCACTCAAAGCCACAGAAACATGAGGTAAGACACAGCTTTCTCATCTGGAAAACCCAGAGTGGGAATGACATGAGCTCACCCACCACTTTTGCACTGGGTAAACAGCCTGCACATGGAATTAAAATTAAAAAAAAAAAAAAAGCCAAAAAAAGGTGCTTATAATTGCAAAGGATCCTGGGGAATCTTTAAAAAGTCCACAGTGGGGAATGGTTTGTCTCTGTTTCTGGCAGTCTTATTGCTGAGAAGAAACCTTGCCCCTGCAGATTTTAGTGTTCTCAAACAAGTCTTTTCTCACACAGGACCTTTCTCACAGAGTCTGATTTGATGACCCCTAGCCTGTAAAATCATGGAATGATTTAGGCTGGATGGCACCTTTGGAGGTCTCTGGCCCAGCTCATGCCATAAGACTTCTACAGGTTCCACCAGGATCTGTCTGGAGGAAAAGGAAAGACAATAGAGTGGAGTTAGCTTTGGGAATGTTAATAGCAAAACTGCTGATGATTTAGGATGGTTGTGTTGCTTTTCCTGTTAGGGAAATTCATAAAGGTGTCTTAATAAGGCAACAATAGACAGTGGGTTGGGAACAAGGAATTAACAGCCAGGCCTTGGCTCTGTTGTGAATATACATTCCCTTGCTTTATAATGCTCAATAGAACAATTGTTCTGTTTGAATTGGCTAATGAAAATTCTCTCATCATCTTCAGCAGCAGTAACAGAGCTTTGTCTAGTGGATAAAACACTTCCCAGGAGTCAGGAATCCTGATTCTAGCTCTGACACTGGCTTGATCTGTCACCTCAGACAATTCACTTTACTTCTGTGTCCTCTTTTTCCCCTCATCTGCAAAATGTCCTTTGACATGCACTGATTAAAATCTCTAGGAGTGAACTCAGAAAATACAAGTTATTACATTAATTGGCAGTATGTTTAGTCCTGCTTGAATGACTGAATGCTTGATATAAAAAGCCTGGAAAACAGAACTTTTTCTTGAATCAAAGTCAGGTAAAAGATTTTTAGTTTTCAATAGGGGTTTAGCTGAATCCCACTTGACTTGGTAAGTTCTAAGTTTAATGAAGTCCAAGCTCAGGGGCTGGTCAAGCAAAGAAGTTTTTCCTGTTATTTGCAAACCTTCTTGCAAGCTGGACTATAGCAATTAGACTATGGCAAATAATAGCATTTTTATTAAACATTCAGTTTGGCTCAACAAGTAAATGCCACTGGGGAGAAGCTCTCAGATCCTACATCTTCAAATATACTGAGGTTAGAGGAATCTGGACACAGTATTAACTGGCTTAAGTTGTGTTTTGAAGCTGATTCCACACGTGGGAACTGCACAGTCTGTCACTATGCCTGAGTGGGCACAGAAATCCTGGGCAGAGAAATGGGAGAGCAGCTCTGTCCCATGTAAATGAAACCTTGGCACTTTCTCAGCCCAGACAGACATCACTGCAGAGCAACTGCACAACCAGGTCTAGAACATGCCCCTTTGCTAGAACATAAACCAGCCATTTCCAGATGGAGAACAAAGGAAAAAGACCATAATTGGACCTCACTGTTTGTGGGTTTATTTTTTCCCCTGCCTTGGCTCTCTAATGAGAGTCAGAGATTTGGAGAGCTTGTGGACATAGTGTTCACTGGAGGAGCTTTCATTTCATAGTTCCCCATTTGTGCTCATTGCCAACTTTACAGCTAATTGAAACAAAACTGAGCTTGTAGATTAAATGGCAACCCCTGGGATTTGTTTCTGCAATTACCAGTGCTCCTCTTAGACAGATTCTAATTCAATAGCAAGTTCCTGGACCCACATGCAGAAAACACTGGGAAAAATCCCACTGCCTGGATGACATCAGAGTTAACTCTGTCCAGTCTGTCACAGCCCCTGCAGTCCCTGACAACTGTAGGCAAATCCCTGGCCTGTTGAAATCTGGGAAGTTTGCCATTAGGTTCATACAGTTAGATGAAGGCTAGGATTTCACCTTGGAAGGCTGAAGGAGCTGTCTTCCTGACATCACAGCACAACATTCCCAGCTTTGCAGCTTGCCTTGCAATGGCTTATGCTTTACAGAGTGCACTTTCCCTCAGTGTGGGCAGAGTTATTTGTGCATTCCATAAAATGACATGCTCAGCTTTGGAGCATAACCTTCTGCAAGCCTCCAGCAGACACCCTGTGCCTAGCTGAGCTCCTTGCATGGGAAGGAAGAGGACTACAAAATGCAGCATCTGCAAAAAGATTCTTGAAAGCTGTTTCCTGGGTTTCAAAAGAAACCAGTCACCTCTGAACTGCTCTCAGCAACAGAAACTCAGTTGCAGAAGTTTTCAGATCAGGGAATGAATACCTGCTTGAGCAGATTCTCAGTGGGATCACCAGGCAAGAACAAAGTTGGCTTTTGCTCTATCTCCTCAACTGGCAAACAGAGGTAGGGAGAATGCAAGTGACTGGCAGGGATTTCTCCTCCCATAGCCCTTTCCATGATGCAAAGCAAAATTCATCTGCCAACTCCCTGACAAACTTTCTCCACTTACAATCCAAATGAACCTGTTCTCATTCCAGAGAGTGCAGCTGGAGAGTTAACCTAACACAACAGCCCAGGAACCAGCCATAGCTGGTTCTGGGTCACCTTTGCTTGCCCTCTTTCAGCTCACCAGTAGGAATTTAAGCATGGAACAAACCTAAATTGCTCTAAGTGATGTTACACGCCAAATAATCCTTGGCTCAGCCCCGGGAAACAGGCAGTTTTCATCCAGCTTTTCACTGAACATCAAAGGATATAGTAAAACTGGAATAGGTATGGGAGAGAATGGCTGGAGATCTGTGTGAGAATGGACTAAGATGCTTAAAGGTAAAAAAAAAAAAAAAAGACAGATATTCTCAAGGTCTGTAAAACTACAGGGAGCATGGAGTGAACAATGAGGGATGGACAGTACCTTGCAAGTTCTGAGAGCTGCAGGACATCAGCTGGAATCAGCTGGAGGTGGGTACAGAGCAGAAGAGGGGAGATAGGTCTTTACACACTTGTTAGAGTGTGGAGCTCTCTGCCATGTGTCAGCCATTTACACGGGCTCAGAGGAGACAAAAGCATGGAAGAGAAATCAACTGCAGAGCTATTAAAACACAACAGATAGCACTTTTGGCTCAAAGTCTCTGAACCACAATTTTCCAGAGACTGAGAGAACACCTTGGGGAAGTATTTATATCATCTGCCTTGTCTTTATACTTTTCCCTGGATGTCTGCTATAAACTACCAGTGTAGACAGGATCCTTAAGAAACTGGGGATAAGAATGTAAGAGCTGTCACCCTGGGTCAGGCCAAAGATCTGCTTGTGCTCAGAACCAGACACTTGCTCGTGCTGAAGCAGGGAGCATAAGAGAGAAAGAAATTCAGCCCCTGCTTCTTTTAGCAACTGTCTCTGCCACTCAGGTTCTCAAAGCCCACAGTGTCAGGGCATTCTGAGCCAGAGACTGATTATGAATGCTTATTTACCTTGATAGCTTTCAAAAGTGACTGACCAACTCCAAGGGGAGGGAAATCCACCTATGATTTCAGTCTTTGCAGGAGTTCAGCTGCCTGAGCATCTCTTCCTGTCTATCTCCTTTCTGAAGCACAATGAGATGGAGAGCTCAGTGATGCTACATTTTTCCACATCTTATGGAAACAGGTAGAGGAGAATGAAATCTTATTAGCTCTCCCAGGGAGAGAAAACATGCTCAGCATAAGCCCAATTAGACATCAGAGAGCTCACAGAGGGTGGTGTGTATTGGAAAGGTGGCAGTGTGTGTTCTGCCCTCCCAGGGTAATTGGTTTTGTTGTCGAGTTGGCTGCTGAGACCTGGTCCATTTGCCCAATTCACTGCACAATGAGCTTACCACATCTTTGCTGCAGAGCCCTGTTCACGAAGACAAAACCAGGGACTTGGCTGCTGCCATGCAAATGTCACATTTTATGAGCAAGACAATTGCTGTAAGAAGGGCTTTTAAAATCTCTTTTTTTTCTTTTTCTGGTTTTGGCAGGGTTTCAACCCATGGCGTGGGTCTCCATGCCCCCCAGCTACCCCCCCCCACCCCCAGTACAGAAATGGACACTGCAAACTTCTGTCTGAGGCCAGCCTTGGCAACGGAGCCAACGAGAAGAGAAACAGCCTGTGCTCTAATAAGTAAAATATTTATGTCTTGCTTTGGCTAACATACCCTCTCTCAATAAAATATTTTTCCCAGGAGGAAATCTATGAAAGGGAGGGGGTTCCTTTATTATAGCCCCAAATCATTCTTTTCTGTTCCCCTTCAAAAGCCTCCAAATCAAAGGACACTGTGCTCTGAAGCTTTCTGTCGCCATTCTTGACTCTGTTATCATTAGTTATTACAATCATTATATTGATTAGCATTAGGAGTTCTCTGGAGACCCTGGCTAATCAGCACCCCATTCCAGGAAAGGCTCTGACAAATCTCTCCCAGCATGTGCACACACAAAGCTTGTAGTCTCAAAAGACCAGCTAACCAGACTGTTAACTCCTTCCCATGCCAGGGACTCCAGCATGGAAAGCTCCAGCAGTTCAGTGACAGCCAGTGCAGGAGCCTGGCTCAGAGGGGGAGCAAAGCTCTTCACTGGTCACTTCTCACTGTGTTTCTGAAGAGATCCTGGAGATGATCTCTACCCACAGAAGAGTAATTGATGATGTTCTGCACCTTAACTCATTGCCAAGCTCACAGCCAACCAGTGCTCTGGGTGTACAGGTCAGAAAACCACCTGTGTGATTTGGGGCAGGCCCAGTCCAGGTGAAGGGTTACTGGTCTGGGATGTAGAGGGTAGATTCACCCTGCTGGGAACTGCCAGTGCTGTGCATCAGGACAGAAGGCACATGCTGCCTTTCAGCTGAAGACTGTGCTGCTGCTCCTGAGTCACTAACATTTTACCCTCTTTTGGACACATCATCTCCATCACTCTGCTGTGCAGGTGACCAGATCACTCAAGGCAACCTTCTCTCTCTTGCTGCTGTGACATAACAGATGCTTTTGGCCCATCACAGCCAGTGTCACCTTCCTTATTCAAGGGGGGAGACAGAGCTCCTGTAGCCACCAAGTGAAGGTGAAGACTCTGAGCTTTGATAGAGCAAGATTTCACCTCAGAAAGCTACAGTCAAGCTTTGATTCTTACAAAGATGTGCCCATCTGCTTAGAAACAAAGCTGTGTTGCTAACTGGAGTTCCTCCCCCTGGTTTTGCTGGGAGTAGCTGGCAGAGGATTGACAGGAGGGGCTGCTGCAGAGATACCTGCCCCTCAGAGGGCTTTTGACTCACACTTCACCTGGATCTCAGATCAATCTCTCATGCACTTACAAGTCATTCTTCACTCTGTATTTCCATAACATCACAGAGCTTTGTTTATATATTTGCATGTTTTCAATAGCTGTGTGTGAATGCAAGAAGATGTGTTCTTGGGGTAAAATAAATGAAACAGCTTTTACTTTATTTGCCTCAGTCCTTTTCTGCAAAGCCATTGTACTTTGGCCTTGAGAGTTTCCAAAAGGCAGCTGTGGGACAATCCAGGAGGACAGAGCTGTCATTTCAGTTGGTCCTTATTAGATGCCCCAAAAGTATGTGACAGAAGCATCAGAAATGTCTCCATCTTGACAAAGGTTTCAGCAGTGACCCACCAGATTATAGCCCAGAGAACCAATCTCAGTCATCAACCCCCAGTAACCTGCCTGCATGGTGCTTTTGTGGTGGAAATCCAGCTACCATCTCTCAGATGGCAAAACCCTGCAGATACCACTCACTTCAGCTCTGTTTGAACTCATGATATCAAAGCAAAGGGCTGCACATTTGCCTGTTATTCCACAGACTCACTGAGCCTCTCCTCAGTTACCAGCCTCCCAGAAACCATGGTGTAGTGAGGAGGAGGAGAGCAACAAACAGAACCAACCCCAGACTCTGCTGCCTCTAAACCATGAGATGGCATGTGAGATGGCAAAACCACACACAAACTGGAAGGGAAAGAGCAAAAGCAAACCCTGTTTGGGATTTGAAGGGAAGAGTTGAGCATGCACACACAATACCCTTTGGCAAAGGAGCCCAGGCTGGGAAGTGTTGCAACTCCAACATGCTGTGCTGAGAGAAGGTGTTAATGGTCCAGCCATCCTGTATTACTGCACACAAACAGGAGAGGCCCTGCAGAACTGTAGGGGTCTTTTAATATCCCCACCCAGATGGAAAAAGCAGAGAGAGTTCTGTAGGATTAACACAAGGGGAGAGGAAGGAAAGGGGTGAAGGAAAGGTAATGTCCCAAGCATGAGAGCTCTGAGCTAACAAGGCAGGTCTGTTGTGTCTCACACATTGAAATGGGGATGCTCTGGCTGCCCCCCTCCCACAGCTCAGCCCTTGCTTCTTGCACTCAGAGCAGGATTCCAGGGCTCCCCTCCTCTCTGGGACTCCGTGGGCCAGATCTGTGAATTGTTGACCAGCTGCATTGCAACCAGGCCCAAACTCCTTTAAATTCCCAGCAGGAGTCAGAGGTTCCAGGCACTTTGCTTGGAGGGAGCCACCCAAGATGTGTTTTCAGCTGATGGTCTCTTCCCAACAGGATCAGAGATACTGGCTCTCATGCCTGGGGAAAGGAACACTGGGCAGGTTGTGACATTGACCTGTGTGTGTTTGCTTGATGACAACTAGTGAAATGTTTAACCACAAATCAACCTTCCTGACCCTACAACCACACACACACCAAAATCTTCACGTGGCTAAGAGCTCCCAGGCAATAAAATCTCAGTGAAAGTTAGGATTGTGCATGTTTGTGGTCTGGGAATTCACATGCAGCATGGAATGGGTGGTATCTTGCCCAGAGCCTGCCACCACAAACAATGGAATACCCAAGGGCTGCTTGGCCAGTGATGCTGTAACAAAATCTCATGTCCAGAAAAAAAGAAGTGGTCATATCTAAGCACAGTTCAAGTATGAATGCTGAGGGGAGAGATGTTCAACTGTCCTGTTGTCACAGGACAAGGGGTTGAAGGTAAAAGAGGTTAGATTTAAACTAGAAACAAGGAAGACTTTTTTTTACACCAAGGGTGGTGAAACTGACTCAGGCTGCCCAGAGAGGTGGTGATGCCCCATCCCTGGAAACACTCCAGATCAGGCTGGAGAGGGCTCTGAGCAACCTGCTCCAGGGGGGTTGGACTAGATGACCTTTCAAGGTCCCTTCCAAGCCCACATCATTCTATATATCTTGAGATGAAGGAGGGAGCATGTAGATGTGGATGGAGAGGCATCAGATATGCAGTGAGAAAAGGATGGGGAGTTAAGAACAAACTATTGTATGAAGTTCTGGTAGCTAACCTCTAAAACCAGCCATTTGTGAGGGTACTGAGCACTACTGAATCTCCACTGCAGCTCACACTTGGTGCACAACCCTCATAACCAGCTGCTATGGGAGTTACTCATGGTCAGAATAAAACACTGCTGAAAATTCCAGCAATAAAATGAACTTCTGGAGAGGCCAGTATGAGATTTCCCATTTGCAGCCATGATTCAGCACCATCATCTCTGTAAGAATTGATCTCAGCAATGTCTGGAGACCATTTTAACTGGTGTGTGGAGGGGCAATTCCAGAGTTATAATCAATGGCACACTACTAGGCAAAGTGCTGGACTGTTGAACTCATGTACAATTTTCCTCTGGATTAGATCAAATTCCTGATGTAGGAAAAAACTATTAGGGCTTCTGTACTGTTTTCACTTCTGAGAGCTTAACACACATGTTACTGACTTCAACCAAATGATTTCCAACACATACCTGTGAGAATGCAGGATCAAACCACAGTGTGTTATGTTTCAAAATATTTTTTTTCACAAGAAGTTGGTGCAGTGAACTCACTTTCTATCCCTGGAGAGCTGACTGTAATGAGATCACAGAGAGAAAGGATATGGAGTTTCACCCTAATCTCCAGGAGACAACAGGCCATATCCCAAAATCCTCTCAGCCATCAGTAGCACTTTCAGTTGCTCAGCAATGCCATCTGTGGAGAGCATCTGCAGAAAGCAGCCAGGTCAGGATTTCAACTGTCACATCAAGATTTGGGGTGTCTGTATCAGGGATGCAGGAAGGATGTATTTGCTCCCAGCTTAGGAAATTCTTCAGCCTATGTTTTTCTTAAAGCCTCACCACCTGGAATGAATAGCTGAGAGTTGTTTTGGTTTTTTTTTCTTCCTTCCCTCTCCTTTCATTTAGAAAAGTTCTACAGATTCATATTTTCCACTAGGAACAGTTTCAAAGAGGATCACATTCACACCTCAGTGTGGATGGATCTGCTGTGACTTTACCAAGAGAAAGCAGCACTGACAGGTTGATTTCAAGCACTAGATCAGATCTGAACTACTTGGCTACAAGGAAATGAGAATCATAAAAGCAACTCTCATCAAATTGTGCAGCAAATGAGTGTGATCAGAGAGCACTAATCCCACTCCAACACTCCAGCTAAGAAATCTGGGAGAGGGAATGTTTGTCCCTGCCCTATCTGCATCACTCCAAGATTCAATTGGTGTATTTAATCCTTCATTTTCAACAGTAACGCTTCACATTCGAGAAAAAAAAAAAGTGTTTGTCAGTTCTAATTAAATTACATGCTTTATTTTTTTCATTAAATAGCCTAAAAGGAAATAAACTGGAAGAACTATTCTAACAAATGATTTAGAAGTATTTCATATGTATCTAAGAAGGGAGCCAAATATAAGTTGACAGCTTAGCGCAAGAGAACTTCAATCTGGGTTTTATTGCAATAACAAAAGTGAGTATTTAAAAGCTTTCACACAGAGCATCTATTCAGAAACAAGCCCGAAGACAGTCAGGGAATTAAAAAGAGGATAGTGTTTTGAATTAATCTAGAACATTTTTGCGGATTAGTTTACAAGCACAGAATGCCTCAGGGGGCTGGGGAGAGCACAGAGCACTGAAGTCAGAGGGATCTGTCTTTTTCCTGTTGCTGGTGATTAGTTCATATCTCTTTGACACCATGTTTACAAGCCCCTAATTGCCTCATTAATACCTCATTATTACTTAGAAAGTGAAGAAGCTTTTAGCTTTGAAGCTGCTTTGCTGCACTTGAAGGCAAATATAGGGTGAATTTTGAATGTGTTGGTACTAATTAAAGCTGAAGACTGTTTCCTGTTGCTTGTGGGTGGGTGTTAATAGCTTCAAAGAAAAAATTAGGCTTCGATTTATATTACACACCTCCTAACATACACACGTAGGAATAAGTGCAGGTAAGAAACCCACTCCTGCAAACTGGATTTACAAAGGGACCCAGACCCACATGTCTATTCTATTCTTTCATGCTTTTTCAGTGTGGACCACACTCCATGAAGGCTCATTCACTCTGGATTAAAATGCCTGCAGCAGACTGAGGTCCATGAAGATAACAGCAAGGACCTTCCCACGCTGTCATTCATGTCCAGTGTTCTCTTTTTGCACCAGAACCAAAATGGATTAACGACTGTGCAAAACAGACCTGGGGTCCATTTGCCTCCTGCTCTAGATGGACATTGGTTCCATGTCCGTTTGGAGAAGCTTGTTTCAAGGCAAAACTAAAATCAGGCACAAAAAACTCACCTTAGGAAGTTTCACTTCTAACTAGGTGTACATATTTTACATAGATATGTAGTATAAATGTAAGTATTCATGCACATATAATAGCACACAGCATATTGCTGCACCCAGTAAGCACATTCTTCCTGACACATCTGAAGCTGTGAGATCTTTGAGCTGAGATTCAGTTTTCAAATGACTCTGCACAACTCCTTCAGTATACAAATTGCAAATAAGCCAGAGACCACAATTATGGTTAGTACATTATCGTGTGAATGAATAAATGAGATGTTTAGAACCTCACTTGAGCTTGTAGAGATGCACTGGCTGATAATGTTTTTGAGGAATTTTCTGCCAGCCCCAGACAGAAGAGAGACAAAGCAGACATTAACCATAACAAAATAATTTCCATGGGAAATTTTTAAAAGAAATGTGCTTTCTTTCAATGTGCTTGTTTTAAGGGGTCTGGGGGATGCTGTGAATGGAGAAGGGGGTGAAGGGGAAGGAAAAGATACCCATTTTTGGTCAAGGCATTCAGTTTCTTAATAAGCATTTTGGACGAGAAAAGTAGTCTTTGCTGAAAGCTAATCAAAAACCCTACACAGACTGGAAGATTTGGATGCAAAAATAAAACGTTTCCATACAGATTCCCAAAGAGGCATTTTTCACCAGCATTGTTTTTCCGTGGAGGGGGTTGGGGTGAGTGCAGAAAAAATCTCAAGTCTGGAAGGTTGAACACTCCCCATGGCAGCAGTCAGGATTTGGTAGCAGTCCCCAAGGTTTAGCTCAGCCTGCTCAGTTGCTGGTGATGGACCCAGGACAGAGGAGTTTGTCTTTCCATCAGCAGGGCAAAGCTCTGAACAGCTCAGCCCTCCATTCTCATACCTTGCATCTTCTCTAAGAGGAGGTAAGTTGCTAAAATTCTGACTTCCTTTTGTTTCTGCATTGAAAAGCAAGCTAGAAGTGGTGGAGACATGAAAAGACACGTGTAACTTCACAGCATCCCTTGACACGTGTCAACTGGGAACAACACAAAACGAGACAGAAAATTCACCTCCAATTATCAGTCAGAAACCCAAGGAAGGAACTTTCTCCTGAGCTCTATTTACAATATCTTTTGATTTAGAGCAAGCATTTAAAAAAAGTATTAAACCAAAAATAATGAAGGCAAGCCAAAGGCTTTCCCTGCCAGCAGAGCTTGTCCGGCGGGACACGGCCAGGCTATCAGTGGTGGGGTGTATTTATAACCCAGTGCTCAGACAGCTTGCAACCACCAAGGCAAACAGCCACAAAGAAGTCACTTTGTTCACTTGGCACAAACAAATCCCTGAGATGAAAAGCAGCCTGGAGTTTATTTTGGGCCAAGCTTCCTCAGCTGATGATCCATGACGTGGCACGGAAAGGGCAGTGTTACCAAAGGACACAAAGCACATGGAGATGCAGCGTTAGAGCAAACACAGAGCAGGGTGCCAGGTTTTGTTATTCTTGCTTCTTCCTTCCCAGAATGGATGTCACTTTCCCTCCTTCCTTGTCCCCAAAGCACATTGGTTTGGAGCTTGTTGGGTTTGTTTGTTTGGTTTGGTTTTTTGTTGTTTGGTTGGTTGTGTTTTTTTGAAGGACCAGGCTTGTCAGCAGCCTGAAAAGCTCTTACAGCTATAATTTAAAACTGAATTGTGTTGATTGAAAACATGGCAAGCATCTGACTGCAGACATGTCTGAAGACTTCCACATGCATAGCTAAATGAGGACTGGTGAGGACATGGTGAGATTTGCCAAAAACATTAAAGCAAGCTCTGCAGGAGACACTTTCCACCACTGTGCACGAGCAGTAGGCAGCCTGGGAAATGCTCATCTAGAGATCTGGTAGATTCCCTTCACCACTGAGCCATGGGGATGTGAGCAAACAAGACACTGTGGTAGCTGGTCATTCCCAAGAGAACAGAAAATTAATCTTCTAGATTGGAGGAGAAAGTCTCAGTGGGATCCAGGTTGGTTTGATAGTCAGATCTCATTTATCCTCCTACCAACATAATGAAGAGCAAGAATCACAGAATCACAGAATCACAGAAATTAGGGGCTGGAAGGGACCTAGAAGATCCTAGTCCAACCCCCCTGCCTGAGCAGGATCACTTAGACCAAGTCTCTCAGGAACAGATCCAGGCGGGTCTTAAGTGTCTCCAGAGATGGAGACTCCACAACCCCCCTGGGCAGCCTGTTCCAGAGCTCTGGCACCCTCACTGAGAAAAAGTTCTTCC
>VYZU01015702.1:2920-93142 GCA_013401355.1 Ceyx cyanopectus | reverse complement strand
CTTGACCTACTGGCCACACTTCTCTTAATGCATCCCAGGATGCCATTGGCCTTCTTGGCCACGAGGGCACATTGTTGGCTCATGGTCATCCCCCTGTCCACCAGGACCCCCAGGTCTCTTTCTCCAGAGCTGCTCTCTAGTACATCAGCCCCCAGCCTGTACTGATACATGGAGTTGTTGTGCCCCAGATGCAGCACCTTACACTTGCTCTTGTTAAATTGCATTAATGGAGGAGAATGGGAGGAGCAGCAGAAACCAGGGAACATCCAGTTACTGGTGGGATGCTGCCTGTTGTGAGGAGTTAGCTAAGGGAATGGCAGCAAGCTCACAACCACCACGAGATGCTCACCAGAAGTTGCAGGAGGCCAGGTGGAGTTTGTTTTTAGGAACACTGGTACATGTTGGTCAGTTCAAAGGGAGCATCTTATGATCTTCCAGAGCTCCTTCAGGGGAGGATCTGGGAAGGCTTCTGGACCTGATCTCAGTGGGCAGCCTCGAGTCACACTGTCCCATGCAAGGATAATGGGAAATCTGGCTGTTGGATGCTGTGATGCCTTCATTCTTCTCATACCTTCATCCCCTTAGATATGTCAGGAAACTAAAGACATGAGAAATTCTTCAAAAAGTTTTAACCTTCTGATGACACTCAGGCTTTCTAAAGAGGGTCGTAGGTAATTTGGGAAACTTCTTTCTCATTTCACTTCAAAAAAAAGAAAGGATTTCCCACAGCCCCTCAAACACTGGAATAGATATGCATATACTTTTCAGTATATGGATTCAAAGCCTTGGTTTCTTTGGCAAAAGGCCATATAAATGCTCATGGATTTGTTATTGCCTGCTGTAAATTTACTACTCAGGAAGAATAATATTTCATTTGCTTTATCGTCTGTGCCTCTAAAGAGGGTGAAAATGGATTTAAGTCGTTCGTTGGGCATCTTGGTGAGGGCAGGGAAAGAACACAAAAAGAAGCCAAAAAGGACACTTAAAGAATTGCCATAAGGCTCCAGCATCTGTAACTCAGTTGATCATTTAGGTCTCCTTTGCAATGAATTACAATGCCAAGAGATTTGTTCTGTAAATTCTGTCCAGAACTTGGCAACCCCTGTTCTAAGGAAGCAAGGAAAAAACTCCTAGGCTGAGTTCATGTCACCCTGGGGACCCGAGCAATACTTTCCATCTGAATAAGCAGAGGCTTTGATCTTATGTTGGCTCTTCTGCTCTTTCTATTTTACACAGAGGGATAGGGACAGTGGAGGCAGTTCAGTGGCATGGGTAGGACCAGGACCTCAGCCTTGTGTTCAGTTCACATGTTCATGGGTAAATATGCAGCTCCATGGAGTAAATCCAGCAAGCTGAAGCCATCAAGCCATTCCCTGGGCATCTCTCTTTGTTCCAGGAGCCTTTCCTGTCTCCACAACAGCTTAATGTACAGAAGCCACTGCAGGGACTTTATTAATCCCTCTATTAACCCCAAAAGAAGGTAGGCTTGGGATGAAGAGACCAGGACCTGGACTTCAGCAGGGGGAAAGATCCAAGTGCACAGAAAATGGTGCTTGGTTTTGTGTGACAGCGTAGAGTGAAATCAAGGATTCACACTGTGCTCTGGAGCTTCTCCAAGTCTTATGTTCAGACCCAGACTTGTCTCCATTTATCAAGTTTATTTAGCTTGAAGAATCTGACCATGTGGCTACCACCATATTACTATCTGAGCTATATTAAGTTTATAGTAGTGAACAAATTTATGATTTGAAAGCCTGATCCTTGTCATTGGGGATCCAAGATGTGGACAGATGAAGCAATTTGCCCAAAGTCAAGAAAAGGGTGAGGATTAAAGCACACCCCTGAAGCTCCATGCAGCTGGCCAGCTCCCAGGGTGATCCCTTCTCCAGTGACTGAGAGATCAGTAAATTGCTCTCTAAATGCTTCCAATATGAACACAGCAAATGGGATTTTTCACACTTTGACTAATGAAAGCTTGGCACATGGCATGAAAAATAAAACCCTCACTGCCAGCAGGACAGATATATATATAATAAAGTTTATTTCTACAGGCCTTGTGAATAAGCAAGACATTTTTCATCCATGAAAGGCAGTTTCTGTGTGCATGTGTAAGTTAGCAACACCAACAAAAAGTATGACTGATGATCCCAATGAACATCACCACAGTGAGGTTCAAATACTCAGAACTTCTTGCTTCTGAAAAAAAACAACCCAACTTTTTTACTTCAATCTGAATACTTCCAGGTTTATTAAGCCTGTTATTTCTCTGCTCTTGACCAAAATACAGACATGATCTGTCCTGTTGTGTCATATTTACAGAACAGCTACCATCCCAGGCATTTTTAGATAGAGGTTCAACAAAAGGATGTGCTCAGGAAACACAGCTCAGAGTTTACATGGCCTGCAGGATCTAATTCCATATGGAAGCAAAGTTTGTTTCTGAGAAAGTGAGAAGGGCTCAATCTTCTTGCCAAATGATGACACTTTTTCTGTTGTTGTATTTTTTTTCCTCTGCTTTCTTGGTGTTCTCCACGTGATCAATGCTAACAGGAGAGACCAGCAAAACTTCTCCTGTAGGCAGAGTAAAAGAGATGAGACAAAAATTGGGGCCAAGAGCACACAACAAACACCCTTTGAAAACAGCATCTTCTGTCTGTCTGCTGAAAAAGTTCTGAAAAAAAGACTGCATTAAAAAAAAAAGCACCCTGAAAATAGTAACTTCTGTTATAAACTGATAGTAGGATTCTGTCACGTAGATAAAAGACAACCCAGCCCCAGTGTGCCAGTTCACAGCTAACATTTGATACCTAGAAGGACAGAGCTCAGCAGAGGAGCCTTTGTAGGCACTTTAGGGACTTGCAATGGTGTGAAAGGTTTACTTTTTCTCAAGTGCAAAAGGATTAGCAGGGCCATTGTAAATTTGCTTCAAAGAAACAAGAGAAGAGCTTTAGAGTTGTGCAATAATCAGAAGATATGTAAGAAGAGCCAGGTAAGTTGTGATGTGCTTTAGCATAGCACAGCACCAGGTTTTATTTGATTAATTCTTCCCTACAGCTTGTAATGGATATACACAGTGTGATTTCAGGGCAGGAGTAGCTTCAAAGTACTATCTGAGTATCACAGATCCAGGCATGCACAGCTGGATCTCAAATATATAAGCCACACTGAGCTACACGGGAGGAAAGAAAGAGGGAGATTATTATGATCTGAAATGTTAAAGCTTCTTTCACATGATGAAGTAAATTTACATGTTTTAGTCAAACAGCAGAAGCTGTTTCCAGGGAACAGAAAGAACCAAGCAGGACTCTACAGTCTGGGTGTGGGTGTGCAACATACATATGCCCTGCTCTTCACTTCAGCCTTCCTAAAAATAGGGCAAAATCACATGTGGTGATTTGGAGAGAGAACTGGTGGTGTTCCAGGTGCTGATAAAGTTCCCTGTCATTTCCCTCCTGTGGGAGAAGCCAAGAGCTACAGCATGGAGAGGGGCAGGAGCCCTTCTGATAACCACCACCAGCTTTCCTCAGGACAGAAGACATTCCAGTTTCTCCCACAGCAGGTGCCCTGGGAGGCTCTGTATGGAGAGGGTAGCACACACTGGCTCCAGCAGCCCATTTATCAGGGACCATTGCCACCAAGGGACAGTGCTGTCCCTGTCATCACCCTGCAGGAACATCCCTGCAGTGCTGCCATCAATGTCCAGCCTCGGGGTGGCTCAGCACCACCAGCAGCTCTGCCTAAAGCAGAGCCCTCCTCCTTGGTCTGGTGATCTCTCTCATTTTAGAAATCCCTAGCCAAATCCATTCTTCACTCTTTTGAATGGATGTAGGATGACTTGGAAGGCCTTGTGAAGCATTCACATGAAGGTTCAGAGTGGCAAGAGTAGGCTTTGTTCTGACCTAACCTAGAGTATTGCATCCAGTTCTGGAGTCCTCTATGATTCTATGGATTGGTATTAAAAACCAGTCTGCAGATGACCTGAACCTAGAAGGCATCTGGCAGCCACACAAAAGGCAGGCAGGCAATAGCCCTCCTTCCTCTAACTGCTGAACTGGTCCAGTCTTAACCAATTTCAGTCAGGAATGATGTTGGACTGAAGTGTTGCCTGTGCTTGATTTGAAACAGCAGGGACTTTGATCCTTCTCTGATGGCAGGAAAGCTTCCTAGCGAAACTCAGCAGCTAAAGAGTCCAACTACCCTCCTGGGGAGCTCCCCTAGACCAACTCTGACAAAAACCATAGTTCAGAAAGGAGAAAAGGCTGCTGTTGGGAAAACTCTCCCAGAATCCATCAGAATCTCCACTCAGGGAAATGGGGCCAGGACATGGAACCACCGGAGCTCTAACTGGTGATGCATGACATGTCCACCACAGGAAACTTTTAAACACAGACTAGACTGGCAGGGAAAGAAACAGCTTTCAGAGAAGGCCTTTCCAAGCATAGGTGGTAGATGAGACATCTCACACCACACTGCTATCCAGGAATAATGTGGGAAAGAACAATTTGGGCACAGGATGGAGAAAAGTAGGTCAGTGGATATCACCCTCATCCCACATCCTAGTTGAAACAGCTGGTTGGGATAGTGGAAGTCCATCTGACCCAGCTCTGATCAGGCTAAATGAGATCTCTTCTAAACTTACATGTCTAAGAATCATGAAAACTAACATACAGACCATATGGCATTTTGAGATTAGGGAAGTTCAGATCCTGGCCAATTTCTATTGTTAAGTGCACAAAACACTAAGATAAATAATGGAAAATGCTTCAGCTGCTATGTATTTAGGGTACTTTTGCCATGTGACATCAGAAAATATTCCATGGTGGAATTTATTAACATAAAAATGGACTTGGTGAGACTTTGTGATCTATTAAACTTCCAGCTAACTAGACTTTTGTTTATCCAATAGACAGATGGTGTTTTTCTGAACCAGTTATGTTGATTCACAGCACTGAAGTGGTTACTGGAAAAAAGGACCATGGGTTTAATAAGAAGCAGGCCCACACACACACACTAAATGTGAGCCATATTCTACCAGCTCCAAAAGGGAAAATCCCAGCAGTTTTTAAAACAAATTACCAAAATATGGGTAATAATATTTTGCATGTCCATTCTGCCTGTTCAAAAGCCTTGGAATAGGAATGCTGTTGGTCAATCAGCTACATCAGACTTCTGACCCATTTTGCTTGCAATCTTCTGCTTCAGGTTGAGGAAGACACACATAGATTTGTCTTCCAGAGTGCTGGTTTAGCTGCTTTATCATACCCTTATAAAAACACTCTCAGACTTCTCATTAATAAATGAACAGAACATGGCAGACACCGAGGCTGTAGAAACCAAGAGCAATCTAGAAACCACAAAAAGAAAACACAGTGAATGACAACAGAGTGGAACATTTAGAGGACTCTTGAGCAGCTGAACTCCCCATCATTCTCCAAACGTGAAAGAGTTTGAACTGTTGATGAGATTAAGTGGAGCTTCTGGAAGAGCACAAAAGCTGCTGAGCAGGAACACAGCTCTGTGCTTCTTAGGAGCAGATAATGTATTGTGCTGGAGAAACAGCTACAGCCTTTGCTGTGCAGCAGGGACACTCGTGTTCAGGTGGATGAGTTGCTTTCAGACCTTTTTTTCAGCACCTCTCAGATTTAATGTGTTTTAGGAATGGGGCTGTAATGTTCTGCTTGTTGCAGACATGATCCACCATACTTGTAGGACAGCAGAGAAGGACACACTTTGTCTCCACGGGCTCAAACCCAGAATATCTTTGAGAGGATGGGAAAAAGAACTGAAAAGCATATAATGGAGCATTAACAGCACTCACCTATCCCATCATTTTGTGCATGTGTATATATCTGTATGAATATATAAACACACTAATATATATAAACACACACACACAGATACATACACCTCCTTAGGTGTGGGACTCTGTGATATTATATACATACACAAACTCAGACTAAACTCTATCCAGAGGGAGAATGCATTCCAGAGGCTGACACTGGGGAAGGTTTTCTTCAGTGTATTTACACGCCCAGGCTGGGGCAGGATGTGGTCTGTCATTGCAGAGGCCACAGCACAAGGTGAGACTTTGCAAAATGTAATATAAGCTTTTAATGCTGGTTGGGCTGCAAAATTCCGACCTAGTCCTTAGAAGGGAGGATGTTGGGATTGAGAGGGGATTTTCTTCAAGAAGTAGATTGGTTGTTTCTGGAAGGCTGAGACAAAAGACACTGAATTGGACACAGGAGGACAAACAGGCAGGGAAATGTAAGACTGACTAGAGTGTCTACAGCCTGTTGGTTGCAACACACAAGAAAAAGAGATGTGCAGCATTAAAACAGTTGTGATAATTCAGCAGTCTCAGTGTGACAGCCTTAGGTAGTAGAGGCTCATTCCTCTGACAGCTGCATGTTCCAAACCACGAGTCACACGACTGAACAAGGATGTTGGATGTGAACACAACTGTTAACATTAAATCCAGTCTCCTGCAGGAAAATCTGTGTGTGCTGGACACATCACAGCACAGGTGTCTTGGCAAGTAACAAGTCATGGCAACTGTTGTAGGCTTAGTACTTTCTGAGTGCAGGATGGCTACATATAATGCTACCTGTGTGTAAGAGAGCAGAGAAATCTAATTCAGATCCCTAACTGGACCTGAGCAACCTGATCTAACACTGAAATTAACCCTGCTCAGAGTGAGGGTGGCTGGACAGAGACCTCATGAAGTCCCTTCCAACCTAAATTATTCTAAGATCTGTAGCATAGAAAAAGACTGAATCTCATCTGCCATCTCTGGCAGCAGCAAAAGACACCTTCAGCTTCATTCATGGGTAAAGGAAAAACTGTATTCTTACTTTTCCAGTTCTGACATAGGTCATTTTTTTGGGAGAGTCAGCAGGTCAAACAGAGCTCCCTGTTACAGGAAAGGTGTGAGAAATAGAGACTGAAATCCACTGGGTGCTTTGAAATTCTTCAAAAGCAAGCACACTGTGGCAGACAGGGAAGCACTGATACAGTACCAGCCAACAATATGTTATTTTTCCTGGGAGGAAGGTGAGAGGAGAAACAAAAGGGTAGTTAGTCCTGTAAGGAGTGTGTTCTGATAAAAAAGTTTTATGCTTCCCTGCATGCAAACACTGCTCCCTCACAAAGCTGTTTTCTCTCAGATCTAATAATCTTCTTTACCTGTTGGAAACAAGCTGTAATTACAAGTTCCAGTGCCAGCTTCTCATTAACAAATAAATCTGCCCTCTATTCCACAGGCTTTTGTTTCGCCTGATTAAAGGTATTGTTAAAGCCTCCACAAATATTTTTTGGTACCCACATGGACTCCTTCCTGAACGTGGCTTGTCTTTGCTTCCTGTCTCAGCACAACAAACTTGTTAAATTGTTGCCTCACCACACCCCTGAAGTGGTTGCCTTTAAGTGGCTGGTGAAATAATTCATATTTATTTAGTCGAGCTCTTTGAAGATGATACATGACATAAATATCAGCTAACACTACTGTGCTTCCAAAAAAACAATGTGGCTTTTGTAAGATTAAAAGCCTCTTCCCCCATTAGGTTTCTTGAAATTTGTTAAAACAAAATAATGTAGCCTTCCCTTTGCAGTTTATCCATCTTATCTCTTCACAGTTTTTAATAGTCAGTATTTCCCATCTGATTACTGCTAATCACATTGTTACACTGCTTTTACAGCCTTGGGGTTTATTACAAAGCTTCTTTATTACCCCAGATAGGCACAGAACAGTAGCAGGTAGGGAGCAATGTACATTTCCCCAAGATCAGAACCATTATTTAACGTTTTTGTAAATATTTACTTTAGAAGCAGGCTAAATGTTACTTAAGATTCGTTCTAAACTGCTGTGTTTAAAGGAAAAAAAAATCACGAGGACATATGGAACTCATCTGAAGGAGAAAAAAAAAAAAGTTACAATTACAGAAAAGAATTAATTTCCCTTGTTGTTACCAAAGAATTGTCTTCATAAAAGCTTGTGGCATGCTTTTCTATCTTAGGTGGAACGCCATGATACAGACCATGTGGTTTGTGGTCTCCTCTTCCTACTGCCTGAAGCTCTGGCTGCAGTTTCCCCAACCTGACTGTCCCCCCAAATTGGTACACACCCGCATGGTGCTCCCACTGGGATTTCTGGTCCTGTTCTGCTCTTTTTTTTTTTCCCCCCCTTCTTCTTAGTCATCTTACCCACAAGCAGCATAAATCAAGGCGAGGCTGTGTTTTCACAGCTAAGCAGCTCTTGCAACATCAGGGCTGAGTTCAGAGAAAAGGCTGGAAAACTTGCTATACCCACACACACACACACCTGCCTTTTGGCTGATGGAAGATGAGCACAGTGCCAAAGATGTTTGTTTATTCTTGCCCTGGGTGCTTTGATATGTATGCCATCGATGAGGGTAATCACCCTGCCCCACAACACGGCACCCACGACTTCATAGGGCCTCACATCTCCTCAGAGACCTCCCAGGCATCTTCTCCAGTGTGGGAGATGTTGGATCACATCACTGGAGATGTCCCTACCAGCCTTGTGATGAGGCCCCTCTGTTCTTTCACTGCTTTGGATTACATTTGGGAAGGATCTAGAAAAAAAGGTGGACCAAGTTAAAGCCACTAAGCCAGGCAACTGCAGCCATGTGGCTCTGGAAGTGGTACTTGCTGAATGAACACAAGGATGCAGCTTGGTCCTGCTGTGAGCAAATGCAGATCTCCATGCTACAGTGGCACAACAGATCAAGCCTGTATCTTCTGAATGGTTTGTGGCAGCTTAGGGAAATTGTGACTGGAATTAGCCCTTGTGCTATCACATCTACCGGGACATGGACAGCACAACCCTTTCTGCTCTGGACTTCTTGTCATGTTGGGGACACAGCCAGCTGTGGTGACCATCCAGCACCCTGCACGTTTCTGGGTGGGCTGGGAGTGAGTGTTGAGGCTTGTTTGGGAGAAAGGTGTGGCAGCCCAAGAGGCAGAGATGGCGTGGGCACGTGCAGCCAGGCCCTGCCCTCCCCGGCCTTGCGGGCTTGTGTCATCATACTGGCAATGCTGGGCTGCTGGAGAAGCTTCAGTCCTGTGTCCCCCGAGGGAAGACAGGGCAAGGAGGGCACATGAGAGCTTGCTGCCTACAAAGCAGCTCACACCCACCTGCTGCCACCTCATGTTCCAACAGCACAGGGCCATGGCTGACTCCAGGCCACCAGCACCCAGTGTGACCATGACTTGGTTGTCTCACTGGACGCCCTGTAGGCTAAAAAACCCTGCCTCTTTCTGTCCCTCCGTGTCTTTCCTTTAGCTGAACCTTATCCCTCAGAGTAGTACCAGAAAATTAAGCATTTCTCTGTGACAATTAGAAGCACCATATGGAAAACCAATCCCAGGCTCCTTGGCATAATTTTTACCTGGCTGGAAGATCTGGGAGGAAAGGAGAGTGAAGAGGATGACAGTCCTCACTGAGAAAGGAGCTGCTGATCCCAATGCCGTTGTTAGGACAACACTCTTCTGCCTCTGGGGGCCAGGAGCAGAGTCCACAGGACGTGCACATGGTGGTTCAAAAGTCCACTTAGTAGCCTTAAGTAGCTGCATCAGTAACCACAGCAAGTGGAGTCACCTCTCTATGTCCAGGGCTGTTGAGAAGCCACATTTCTATCCAGGTCTGAGTCTACCACTTGGACTTTTTCCAGAGCAAGGACCCCACCTTGTACTAATAACTACTTCATTTAACCAGTCAAACTTTGCTAGTTTTGATTCTTCTTCATACACTGAGGAACTATTCCATGTTGGGAAAGGCCTGCAGCTGTGGCAGTGGCGGGAAGGTCGGGATCCAGGCCCACTCTGCTCTCTGCACTGCACCTGGCAGAGTCACCCAGGGCCAGCAACACCCAGCGGGGCTGGGCTGTGTCCTGCAGGCACGAGAGGCTGTGCCCAGCACCCTGATCCCCATCCATGCCCAGATGGATCCAGAGGCGGGAGCTCCTGCAAATGGCGGGGACAGAGGCAGCCTGTCCTCTGCTCCAACACCCCACAGCTTTAGCAGAGATGGGCACTCAGGGGGCTTGGGCTGCAAACACTGGGGTCAAGCGCCTGCTGAAGCAACCTCCCAAAAAAGCTCCAAACACTCGGGGATCCTCAATATGCTTCAGTCAGTGAGAATTACCGCAGGTCACGGTGCTTCCTCCTGAGGCTTTTTCGATCGGAGTGGAAGCTGGATAGCTAACGGTGCCAGCGGGTGCAAGGCACATTGTACAAACGCAACGGAGGAAGGTTTCCTTACATCCTCATGGGGAGGCTGAGGACCCTCCTGGAGCGGTCATAGCAGCTGAGGCACAGGGGATGGTACTGCCAGCGCATGCAGACCCACGTCCTTGACCTGCCCTCCACCCCGGCGCTGAGCGAGGCCTCGCTGCCCCTGTTTTCAGAGGGGCCGGGGGAAGGCGGCGCCTGGAGGACGTGTCGCCTCACGCCTGGGAGCCGCGCGGGGTCAGAGCAGCCGGCGCAGGGCTGCGGGAGGGGGGGGGGGGAAGCGGGCGGAGAGCGCCTTAGGCCACCCCCTTCTGCAGCCGCCTGCGCTCGGCGCCTTCCCGGGACGAGCTCTATCTGTGCGATTCCATCCCCATTTGTTTCGGGACTATCGGAACTTCCCCGCTTTCTGCTCTCCAGTGTTTCAACTAAAGGGACGCGCCACGCAGGTGCCGCCGCGGCTGACGGGAGTCGGCGGCCGAGGCAGAGACGCCGCCGACTCTGGGGCGCCATCGCCCCCTGGCGGCCGCCCCCTGGAGGCGGGAGGCGGCTGCGGGCGGCCCGGGGCGGCTGCGCGAAACTTTCCGCCGGAGCGGGAGTTTGGCCTCCCCGGTGCGTTGTGCGCCACCGCCCCGCGGAGCAGCGCCCGCCTCTCCCGGGGTGCCGCGGGAGACCCTCAGGGCCCCTCCACTTGAAAAAGAAAACAAAACTTTTTTTGCCTTTTTAACTTCTGAAAAAAATTTTTTATTTTCTAGCTATTCCAGCCATCCCCCCCCCNGACAAGCCCGGAGCCAGAGGGGGTGGGGGTGGGAAAGGACGGGAGGGGGGAGAGCATGGGAGGGAGGGGGCGGCCAGTCCTTCCCCCTGCACTTGTCAGATGCAGATGGGACTGGCAAAGTTTGTTGGAATAAAAAAAAGAAAAAAAAAAAAGGGAAAAAAAAAAAAGGGGGAAGAGGAGGGGGGGGGGGAGAAAAAAAAAACAACAAAAGATCCTAGAAATCCAAAAAGGCTCATCTGGGAAGGAGAGAGAGGAGAGCGAGAGGAAGCGGGATGCAACTCAACCTGACGCTGATCTGCTTCGTCTTCGGGGGGTTCCTGCCCGACGCCGCGGCCCGGCGGGAGCAGATGGACACGGGGCAGTGCGACCTGCCCCGCTCGGTGAGCCGGGCCGGCCCGGGCCGGGGGTGCGGTCGCTCGGGGATGCGCGGCTGGCCGCGGCGCTCCGCGAGAGCGGACGGGCCCGGGGGAAGGGAGAGGGTGGAGGGGGGTGGAAGGGGTGCGGGGTGGAAGGGGTGCGGGGTGGAGGGACCCCCCGGCCCCGGTCCGTGCGTATTCCCGCAGGTGTGGCGCTGCCCGGCGCGTCCCCCGCCACGGGTGCGGAGTCCCGGCGTGGAGGGGCCCTCGGCCGGGTGCGGAGGGTGCGGCGGAGGGCTGGGCGCCCCCGGGGGAGAACGGGGGTCACCGCGGGACGCTGACGCTGCCCTACCCCGGGTCTCTTCGTGCCCGTGGATGGGGTTTGTGCGGGGAGATGGGGGAGAGGGACCCCCGCTTCTGTGGGGAACCGCCGGGGGTGGGGGGGATGGTGGTGGGCATTACCGCCTCGGGCTGTCCCCTGCCCTTCTGCCCCTCTGCAACTGACCAGCCCCCGCTGTCCTCCCCGCAGCAAGGAGATCTCAACTCCTTCCTCTGGACCATCCGTCGCGACCCCCCCGCCTATCTCTTCGGCACCATCCACGTGCCCTACACGCGAGTGTGGGACTTCATCCCGGACAATTCCAAGGCCGCTTTCCACACCAGCTCCAGCGTCTACTTCGAGCTGGACCTCACCGACCCTTACACCATCTCGGGGCTGGCCAGCTGCCAGATGCTGCCCCACGGGGAGAACCTGCAGGACGTGCTGCCCCGGGAGCTGTACCGCCGGCTCAAACGCCACCTGGACTACATCAAGCTGATGCTGCCCCACTGGATGACCCCGGACCAGAGGGGCAAAGGGCTTTACGCCGACTACCTCTTCAACGCCATTGCCGGCAACTGGGAGCGCAAGAGGCCCGTCTGGGTGATGCTGATGGTGAACTCCTTGACAGAGACAGACATTCGCTCCAGAGGGGTGCCGGTGCTTGATCTCTACCTCGCCCAGGAGGCCGAGAGGATGAAGAAGACAACGGGAGCAGTGGAGAGGGTAGAGGAGCAGTGTCACCCTCTGAACGGGCTCAACTTCTCCCAGGTAAGGAGGCTTCTGGGCCTCGTGACTTTTTCCATGATGTGGGGGGTACATTCTCCTCGTGTTTCAGTCGGTTCGTGGGGGTGACCCCTGAGGCTGTTGCCCTGGGTAGGTCACTCAGACCTCAGCAGCTCAGAGTCCATCGCGCCGATCCACGCTGTCCACAGAAAACCTGCTGCCTGTTTATCCTCCCTGTTATTGATTCGAGAGGCAAATGTTTGGGGTGTGAATGTGTGTGTCTGCTGCTTGCTACTTGTGAAGGAAACATACACGCCTCCTGTTCCTGTCCCAGAGCTGGGTAAAAAGTGTTTTTGTTGTTGTTGTTTGTTTGTTTTGAAATGAAGCAGCTCTGTGGTACTTGTCAGGAAGAGGATGAAGCGTGAACAATGAGAAAAGAAATTTCGACATTGTTCAAATAGATTTAAGTACGTGCAAACTGTCAATCCTCTTTTTAGTGGTCACTGCAGGTCAAAACAAACTGGCTCATGTTGCTCTTGTACTGGGAGAAATTAAGTGTGCAATCTGCATGGATTCTTTTTCATTTTAGAACAGGTAAACTTCAGCAAAAAGAAAGGATGTAGATAAAGAAACAAAAAGTTATTGGTGTAACTGGATTCCAGAATTCTTTCAGTGGATTTAGCTTTAAACAACCAAATACTAAGCCCTGCGATCTATTTCATTTCAGTGGATTAATCAGGAACACAGTCACAGCTATTGACTTTCCTTTGTGAAACTGTTTATATAAAATCAGATTTACTAGAAATTCAGGAAATGAATGTGTGTGGAAGAAAACAAATAATCCAGGGGAAATGCAACATGGTATCAGTTACTGCTATAATATTTCGTTTTTAACCTGCTTTTCCTCATTAGTTTTGGATCAACCTATTTCCAGCTTTATCTTACTTGTCCTAGTTTGAGCAAAAAAACCCAACCTTGGTGATGAGGGAATAAGGATTAAAGGACTGCTCTTTGGTGTGATTAAAATGTCCTTAGAGTGCCTTCACCCTCTTCTCCCCTGAAGAAGTCTTCTGGGAACTGTGTTAAGGGGAAAAAGTCTGTTTTGCACTAACATTTGCTTCATCCGATATTTCAGCTAGAACTCTAACTCTGCATCCAGCCTTCAGAGGAGAAGGTTGGTTGCATATGCTTTTGGAGGGATTTTCTTGTTTATCAACAAAAATAATTAAAAGAAACCCCCTCAGGACCTTTGCATTAATTAACACACATGAAATACCAAGGAATTCGTTTTACTCTGTTCTGTTTGAAAGGTTTAAGTGCCTGTCCTCTCTATTGAACCCCTTCTTTAAGGTGAGGTAAAAATAATTAACCGTTCCAGACATCCAAAAGCATTTGGTTGTATTAGGTCAAAAATGGCAGTTACAATCAAGCACATGAAAGCACTTGGTTAAAAATGTACCACTTGGAAGCCTTTTAAATGTGAATCATATTACACTTTTTTTCTTTTTAGAGAGAGTGTGAGCAAAAGAGACCAGAAAAGGGACAGAGTACAAAACTCTCTGCTGCTCTTGCCATAAAGCTGTTTTTCTCTCATTCTCTAAATTTTAAACAGAAAGAAAAATTTCCACTTCATTTTGCTGCAATAGCAATCTAAAAAAGAACAGCAAAGGTATTACTGCTGTTGGCAAGTAAAGGACAATCATTTATGCAAAACATTGATGGTGATTAAGAAAAGTCATTACATTTTAATTGTTACAGAGTATTGACATTACTGCTAAAACATATCAGCGTTCAGCATTCCTTGATGGAAGCTATTTTCTGGGAACAAGGCCACCAGGACAACATGAAACAAAATTAAACAAACCAAAGCAGATATTTATTTTCTTGCTTCCTCTAGATTTCATGCATCCTGACACCTGGCTAGTTGTTTAACAATAGTAATTTGTAATGTTATCACACTGTCTGGCAGTCCCACTGCTTGGTGTATTACTGTGCTAATTTAGCAGAGTGGATTACTATTGCTAGGTTTTGCCTCCCAATTTCAGGTCTTGGAGCCTTCCTTAAGCAACACGTAATTAAAACCCACTAAAATGGAAATCAGAAATTGAGCAGCTTTTGTTTTGTAGGGTGTTTGCACAGTTTGATGAGAACATCTGTGATAAATTACAGTCCCAAATCTGCTAAGGGCATCAGCAGTTTTTACCTGGTTTCAGCATTACTGTTACAGGAGTACTGCACGTAATTTCTGCGGTGAGAATTCAGGTTTTAAGGCTGTGTCTTGCTGAATCATCTCAGTGCTTTTGTTTCCCACGTCCCCAAAGTCCAGTATTTTCACCCTAAGCAAATTAAAAAAGAAAGAAAAAAAAATTTAATTGGTTTTTTTTTTGGTTGGTTTATTTTATTTTTTTTACTACTTCTCCTCAAAGGCAGCTTTGTGCTACTGCAAATATTTAATCTGAGTACATGCACCAAATCTGTTAATCTGATACCGTGAGGAGGAGGAAATCTAGGAGTGGTCCCGGTGTGGTACTTGGTTTTGATGGGCTCTGAAAGAAAACGGATACACTTGCATTTGTGACCAGCAACGATCTTTGAACGGGCTGTGCAGGGCTTTGAAATGTTGATTGTCTTAGCCGGATGAAAAGATTAAGGTGGCTCATATAATTAGCTCCTTCCTGGAGAGCCAGCTTTTGCAGGTAGAGCAGGGTGCATTGTGTTCTATTATAAACTTTGTCGTTTGATGCTTTGCTCTGCCTGAAATCTCTGCTCAGTGTTTGGTGCTGCTCTCCCAGTCTGGCAGTGCTCCAATCATCCTTCTTTCCCACTTTTCCTGCAGGAGGGAGCATCCTCACTTCCCCTGGAGGCACAAAACCCAGGCCCCTGGTGTTGTATAGGGATGGTGGGGAGGTAGGTGTCTGAATCACGGGGTTGGGAGCCTGGCACTGGGGGAATTCTGGTTTGGGGCAGGGTGGAGTTTCAGTGTTCCTTGGTATATGAAGCTTCAGGGTTTTCACTGAAGGTGGGACAGAAAGAGCTGAGAGCGAGTGGACTACTTTTCAGGCAGACAGCATAGATGTTTATTGACAGAGTGGCCAAAAAAGTGTAAAATCAAGTGGCCCAGGATTGAGAAGAGCTGGTGATGGGTACATGACATTCAGGGCCTTGTTCTGTTGGCATCTTGGCAGAGGCACCTTGACAGGCCATGAGGATTTGTCTATGTACCCTCTGAGGGCCAGCTCAGGAGAGGGCTGAGCTTTCCCTCCTCTGTGTGCATCTGAGGTGGAAAGCTCTCCCCAGGCTGACATACACTGTCACTGCAGTCAATGTCAGTGAGTCCTGCAGCTGCTCAGCTCTGTCTGTGTCTGCCCTGATCTCCCAGGGCTGTGGTGGGAGCCCCACTCAGCCCCAGGGGTGAGCACCCCCTTGGATGGGCAGCATTATGTCCCCGCTAAAAGCCCGTATGGTTGGCAAGGGGAAGGTCTTGCTCTTCTACCCAAACTGCTGTGCCCTGGGGAGATTGGACATCGGGTGTCGCTTGTGTTTGCTTCTGTTTCTCAGCAGGATCCCCAGACTGACACAGTGTTGATATCCCTTCTTCCTCCAAGGTAGAAACAAAGTTGCTCTCATCTCATCCCCAGCTTGCTCTCTTCAGGGAGAATCTGCAGTCAGCTTGTGCCAGACGCCCTGAATCACAAGGTTCCTGAGGGGAATTTTGGGTCAGAGCCCGACTCCATCCAGACCTGTGTGTGGTGGAAGCCGTGAGGCAGTGGGGAGCCACAGGCACCCCCTTTTCCCTCCCTCAGCTGGTCGGGGCTTGTGAATCCCTGACTCTGGTCTTCTCCGGCCTGTATCATTTCCAACTGCAGGGGGAGATGTTAAATATCAAACCAGTGTTGATTGGATCAGAGACAGCCTCAAAGAAAGAAACCTTAGACCGTGCCAGATTAAACTTCACACTTCACCATTCTTCCTCTTTAGCTTCTTTGCCGCCTCATTCTCTGCACAAATAAACCTCGTCTCCCTGCTTCCTACCAATGAGACAGCATTCAAGGGGCAGGAATGACTTTGTTAACAAAATCAGTCTTCATTTCCCAGGTCCTGCTGTTCCATCAAACCCTGGGACATGGCAGCTTTGATTACTCTAGTGATAGGATTAGAGGGGGAACAAGTGCTGGTTAATAAAAGACCGATGGGTGGTCCATCATGTTTGGTCACTGACAGATCTGCAGTCTTGAAGGTGGACCTTTGGTGGCAAAACAGCACCAGACAGCAATGTATAGACAGGGCTGTGGACTTGCTATTCCATCTCCTCTGTCCCATGGAAAAACTAAACGTTTCTGTGATCACAAAGCTGGGATTCTCCGAGCTGTCAGGGACCAGCATAAGAGATTTTTAAATTTTCTTTTTTTAATTTCTGAAATTTGTCTGCTAATACTAATGAAAGATACAGGTTCAAAGTTATCTGAACCAGATTAAAGTGCTCAGTTTCAGCACTAGTTGACTTCGCAGGTTGTGTAGTTTGTTTGAGGGAGGATTATTGATTTATTTTCACTTTTTTTTTTTCTTTTATCTTACTCTAAACAAAATAGAAATAGCATGTTCTTGCTCTTAAAAAACTTCAGGCTTTATGAAAAGGGCAAGAGTCATCAAAAATGGCTTCGTAAGTATCATCTGTTCTGCTTGCTCAAAGTTGTTGAAAGAAACATTAAAAAGTTTGATTATACACAGTTATACATAGTGCACATCATTTTCAGCTTGCTGGTTTTAATTAAACTATCACCCCCATCATCCCAGTGTAAGAAAAAAATCCCCTAGGAAAATTAACCTTGAGGTAGAAATTCATACAGCAAGAATAGAAATCCTTCATTAACTCCCTCTGAGTACTGGTGGAGCTGCTTTCTGTCTTTACCAGGGGAACTGTTGAGAGTGAAACTCTGCGGGTACTCAAACCACAGGAGTCACAGTAACACCTGAAGGGATCAGGAGCTGATGTTTTATAGCTGTAACTGTACGTGTTGCTCTTCCCAGTCAGCCCTGTGTGCTTCTTCACCACAGCCCCCTTGAAAAGCCCACCCCAGTATTTGCTGTCTATTAAAAAGAAATGAGTCAGGCAGTTAATGATGGCTGGAGGGGCAGCTGGCAATTCATCTACTGTATTAATTGTGTATATAACTGCAAGAAGTGTTTGTAGAACAGGTTAGCTGTGAGCCCTTTCCTTCTGATCCTTCACATCACCCTTGGGAAGATCCAAGCCCAGGACAGGTGTATCTGCCTCCTGTGAGTGGATCTGAAGGTGAATCTGCTGGTCAACGTGTTTGCAAAATGACAGGTTTGCAAAATATGCAGAAAAAGATGATTGGTTTTAGGCAGGAATTGCATCTTCTGAATGTGTGTTTGAAAAGGCAGAAATCCCCATAAAACTGTGCCAAACAAGCCTGGCAGGCAGGGCGGTCCCTGCTGCATGTGGGGCAGCTGGACATTACTGATGTCTCACAGCCAAACTGCAGAATTGTGCCGTTTTTTTCCCTGTGTGTGGTGGGAGGTGAGTCGAGGTCAGCGTGTGGTGGCTTTGGATCCAGCAATTCCTGGTCCCGGCAGCAGGGAGCCCTGGTGAGGAGCACCCAGGCACAGGCTCTGCTCCCCGGAGGAGATTCACTCCCCAAACTCTGCTTCAGGGAAGGGGATCAGAAGAGGGATTAGGGATGACCCAAATCCATCCTCGTACTTAGGCACTAATGCTTCTTTCTCATCCCTGTGGGACCTCCCCTGGAGCAGTTTGCCACCTCCGAGCTGCTCACCCAGTAAGTGCAAAATGCCCAGCTCTTCAGTAAATGGCATTTTCACAGCCATGATTTTCACCCCGTTTGTTGTTTGCCATCAGTTTCTGATGCTGTTGCAACAGCAATCGGGATCCTGCCCCGGACCCAGAGTGCTTTGCTTATAAACAGAACGTACCATTGACCTTAAAAACCTCAACTTCAAGTATAGTGCAATCTACAGTCCTCTGAAAGTCTTTAACTGCCTCCCCTCAGCTCCCTGGTGAGTAGCAATCCACGTTCTAAAGCCAGCCCACATCATTCAGGCCAGTCAGAGGTTCCTGTATTGAAAAGGCCAGAAATGATCTTAAGCAAGGGCACTTACTCACCTTGCACTCCTGCCGAGCTGGAGATCAGTGCCTGGGCTCCTGGCAAAGCATATTTGGGAACTTCAGAGGGATGTACTGTGAAGTAGCAGGTTTCTCCTCTGCTGGGCTCTACACTGCAAACCCTTATTAAGCTCGTCACTGTCAGGAGTGGAGGAGACCGGTAAAAGGCAGAAGAAATCACAGAGTTGCTTCTTGAGCCCTGTGAAATTGGTGTGATTTCTTTCATCTTTTGATCCTATTAGAGGGTTTCTCTACTTGGATGAGGGGCTATAATGTGACTTCCCCAGATCATGGTGTTTAGGACAGTATAAAATTGAGATTTTCATCAATGACCAGTGTTTTGGGAACTTCATTTCTTTTTCACTTTGAAGAGTCAGTGTTAGAAGAGCCCTGTTCTGCATGGAAACCTGCCTCCTCTCCACACACTTTCCCAAACCCCTCCTTCAGGCTGACAAGAAATCCAGATCCTAGGTACTACTAGACTTAAAATACCCAGAAAAACACTAATGGATGATCACAAAACTTCAGTTATCTTTTTGAACCTCAGAAATTGTTGCAGTCACTAAGATTTTTTCTGAATATTGCAGCAATTCATGAACCTAATACTCCTGTATCCCATAAAAGCATTATGGTTTCCAGCTTGCCTGAGACACCAGAAATTAAACTGGTGCCTGCAGAGTGGAAAACTGCAGATATCAGTGTTTGAACTTAATACCTGAATTCTTGGACTGGAGTTGGAACAAGTCTATACCCTCTGCAGAGTGGGAGCAGACATGCAACTGAAATGCAGTAGTTTTGGAGGCTCACTTACCTCCATGGGTTTACTTTTTGTGGTGTTCAAGAGAAGAATATACCTGCCTTGGAATATTGTGATTGTTTATCTGGTCTAATTGTCATTTAAATGCACAGAGAATTAGAAGTGACACAGTTAATACCTGTGTCAGAAGCTCAAGCAGTCATTAGCACAGATGACTGCTGCTTTTATCACTGGTTATTCCAACAGTTCTGACTGTTTGGGTTTCCAATTTTTAGAGCTTCTGCTGCAAGTCATTTCAGGGCTTCTAGCACAATATAAATGAAAGTTGCTAAAAACTGTAAATTAAAACCATGTGTTCAGCATTTTGGGATGGATGTTGTATGACTTGAGGAGACTCATTAGCAAAAATATTTTTAGTTTGAATGAGATCAAAGACCCTCGATTTTCCACTCTGAGGGTCATTTAGCATAGGCCTAGACACCCCATTTCTCATTGTACGTAGACTCCCATAGTCCAGTTATGCCTGAAGAAATCATCATCCCTGAAATGTTATAATTAGATTTATTATCAGTGGATCACTGCTGATCACCTCTGTCCAGGCACTGCGACAACACTGAGGCTTGAAGAGCCTTGCAGATGCCAAGAGGGAGTTTTATTCCTGTCTTCTCAAAATCAGGCCTGCAGCCCATGCCAGCTGGTAGCAGGGTTAGATGTGAGAGGCGTTGGTATGAATCAAATCCTGTATGTTGTGCTCATTCCAGAGTGTCCCTTGAAGCCAGGGATAACACTGGCACTAACCATTCCCAGAAACTCCTACTGGCAAAGAAAGGATTGTAAAAAAAGAAAAAGTGTTCTCATTTCTTCCTTTCCTAGGCTAGGTTAACGTGGGAGTTATGAAACCTTGCAAATGAATTCCAGTCCAGGGTTCTTTGTGCTTGGGTATCCCTGCAAAATCACCCAGTTCACAGTGATGGGCATGGAGAAAAGCTTGCAGTTGAGTCCAGCCAACGTGGTAGCTGTAACCCAGTTAAGGGGAAACAACACTGAATGCTTTACATTTTCTCCAGACTGCATCAAAATTGCTTCTTTTAACCTAACTTGTGTCTAGGGGCACCCGTTGGGAGACACAGATATCACCAGTACATAAAGCAGAGAGGAAGCTGCTTTCCTAGAGCACAGCAATATTCATCAGGCTCCCTTTGTCAGGCAAGGAATGAGAAAAAGGAAACAAATCTTCAAGTTATTTTCAAACCTCTTTCCATTTTAATAAAAGTCAACGTAGGAGGGACCCAGGGAAATATTTCTTTCAAGTAGGGGATTCTATGTCGTGAAAGTATCCCGTCAATATTTTAGAGGCTGTATGAAATCCAAGGTCTCCATTAGGCTCTCTCACTTTTGTTACCAATCACAATGAAGACTGATTATTCTCTGTACGCTTTCTGCCACTGCACAAATTTTGCTTTCCTTTGATTCCTTGCAGGCTTTTCCTATTACAGGTGACAGCATAATAGTGATGGGGAATATTTATTTAAATGTGAGACAGAATGCTCACAGTACAGGACTTTGCAGAGTCAGCAGAGGGGGAGAGGGCAAAAGGGTGATTTGAGAAACATGCCCAACTTTTTGAAGGTCTTTGTATTTCTGACGTGTGATTGATTTACACTTTTAGAAGTAATTGTGGAGATTAATGTTATTCCAGCAGTGGTGATGGGACACGTCCCAGTGTGTCCCACTGGTTCTAAAGCACTGGTAAAAGCATCGTGGCACTATTAATTGCAAAAGAGCTAAGCCTTGCACCATGTGAAGAGCTGGTCTTGACATACTGGGAGCCAACTGGGATGCCAATTTGTAGTTTGCTTTTAAGCTGGGGCAATTTTTTATTTTGGGATATCACAGGAGTATGCTAAAGGGTCTCAAAATTATTGTTTTTGTAAGAGTTAAGTCTACAGAAAGCCCTTCTTTTTCATAATTACTTTCCTGATTAATGCAGGAAAAAGCTAGAAAGAACATTCCCCAAAAAGCTCATTATTTGCTTGCTGAAGAAGGTAACTCACTCTGACATAGAATTGAGCAAAGTCAAGTTTCTAGTGCAAAGTCACGGCCAAAAGAATTCCAGTGTAGCCTGGCCTTCAAACAACTGGGATCCTCTCTTAGTAGACAGAAGAAAACTGAAGCTCCATTCCGTCAGCTTTTTTCCTTTGCAGAATGCCAGGGATGTATTTTCTCCCCAGTTTGAGCATCAGGCCATGAGACCAGGTCCTGAAATAATCCAGGTCTTTAGTTGGTGAGAAGAAATGCAGAGGGTCAAGGCAGGAGGCACTCACAGGCGTGAGACACCCTTCGACTTGTCACTGTGTGCAGCCCTGCACTAGCTGCCTTCTTACCCAGCTAATTGTGTGAGGCCAGGGAGGATTTTCTTTATTAACTCAAGTGGCTTGGCTGTGAAATGAGACATACTGTACAGTATATAATTCAAGCTCACTTTCAAAGGCATTTTTGTTGAAGCTGGGTATCCAGAGAGACCTGAGCCTTTAACGTGTAGTCATCTGAAACACACTCTAGAAACTTCATAATTTAAGGTCAGCATTTACACTGGTTCATGTTCCAGTAATGGAATAGTGCTTGCTTTAAAAAAATACTCTATTTATATCTTAATGTATAAAGGTGTATTTTTTCTGAGAAAGAGAGTGAGTGCTTTGAGCACTTGGTGTATGTTAACTAGGACTGGCTGCGTTTCTAAGGGACGTACCGTGTAGAGACTGCTGCAAATTATGGCTCAGAAGTTGAAAGAAGCATAGCTGGGTGTGCTTGGTGTACATTCTCAAAACCTGAATGCATTAGTTGTTGAGAATCACTTGTAGTAGCACCCTTTTGTGTCTTGGGAAGTACAAAGAGCTATAATCTCCAAAAAGGTGTCGTATTTTGGCGTATTTTGGATGGATTTTGTCATTACTGACAAAGAGATCCCAGTGGAAGATATCATTTGGAATGCAAAACACAATCACCAAAACCCACACAAGATCCCTTATCGTGCTCTCTCTAAAGCTGTTGCAGACTCATTTGAATTACACTGGAAAGATTTATCTCCTATTAATGGAGAGCTCTTCATTTTTTAAAATTGAGTTGTTGTGCAACACATCAAGTAACAATGTCATAACACATCGTAAATCAGGATTCTAGATGAGTTAATCTAACATCCTGGACACAGTTCATGAGCAGTTAATTTTAGCAGTTCTCTTTGATATAGATCAGTTAAGGCAAAGCAACTCCAACCATTATGGAGTAGAATCAAAACTGGTTAACGGCAAAGCAAGTACAGACAAAGATGGTTCAGAGATAAAGCCTTTGGCAGATCATTCAAGGGATCTTGGCTTAATATACAACAATTGTAGCTCTAATACTAGCAGTGGGACAAAGAGAAAACACACACACACCAAACCACAGAAGAAAACCACACACACCACTTGGTGCTTGCATCTAACAAGGAAGTCAAGCTGAAGTTCACTAACCCTGACGTAGTTACCAAAGAACACCAAGGCAGACAGGGTGATGGGAAGAAATACTCCCCAAAAGGCAGTCAGGAATTGGTCCTGTTGTTAGTGGGGGAGTGTAAGAACGTTTGGTTTGAAACACCAATTCATCCAGTAGCCCACTAAATACCATTTATCTCTAGGTCATGCAACATAAACAATCCCAAGGGTTAGCTTTAAAGCAGAGGTGCAGGAGGTAGCTAAACACAACTAGGGGAAGGGATTTTCTCCCTCTTCCCTGTGGATGTTCGACATGTGACTGACAAGTCTCCAAGGCCTGGCACTGCTAACGAGTCTAGTAAACCACAGCAAGAGCAGGGAGTGCAGCTGAGTGTCATGGAAGGGACCACAGTTTGATACTGAGCCACTAAGCTGTCATGCATATTATTCAAGAATTAGTTAGGGAGACCAATTAAAAAGGAAAAGTCAGCCAGCAAATTTTTTCCTCTTGGAAGTTTAAGCCTGGAACGATTGATCCCTGTTACACAAAGGGCATGACCAGCATCTTTTTATTGAGTGGTCACAGCATTTTCCCCTTCTTCCAACAAACCAAAGTATCAGAGCCTCTTAAAATTTGTAAGAGAATAATAAGCTTAACAACTGTTGTGTCTAGCAGCCCATCATCCCTGTCAGGCAGGGAAAGAAGGGCTGTGTTTTGCTGAGATCCCTTAGACCTGAGAGAATGGCTTTGAAGATACCAGTGGGAGAATCCCCAAAGACTTGGCACTTGTCTTTCCATTCTCTGGAGTATGGCTCAGTATGGTTCCCATAAAAACAAATTAATCAGGTTAAACAAATTAAACAGACCTTGAACCTGGAACCCAACACTGTATGGTGTGGACTGTGGTCCTCGATACTGGACAAGGTGTCTTTCCCACTGGTTTATGTAGAGAAAAGTTTTGTGTAGCCATATATTTCATTAAGATAATTAGGAAGAAAATGTTAGTCAATATTCTTCTAATTTATTTGTGATTTTGGTTGGTTTAAAAAGCAGACTGAGTGTAGCTACTTGTGTTTTCATGTTGAATTCTTGATGCCATGAAAAAAAGGGAATTAAACTCACAAAGTCAGGAGGAGAGTTTCAAAACTTAATGTGTTTTGTTTCATCTTTCCCTTTCCTGGTTCTCCCAGCACTGCTAGAGAATCAGTGTCCAAAGTCCTGTGCATCTGTATGGTCTGAGCACGGTTCCTCCTGAACAGAAGGGAAGCAAGCTGGGCATCTGGGTAAGAGACCCTGATCAGGACAATTTTATATCTGTAGTCCTCATAATGTGTTGGACACTGAGCCATGACTTCAGAAGCTAAAATACCCAAATATCTTATTACATCTGTGATTTTTCCAGGTATAAATTTCTCTTATCCTTTTCAATTTCTGATTCTCGCAGAAAAAGAAATGTTTGTATGTGGAGTCAGTAAGATGGGGATGTGAAGGGGCCATCTACAGAAATCTAGTCTGACTGAGGAAAAACTTCTTTACTGTAAGAGTGACAGAGCCTGCCCCAGGCTGCCCAGAGAGGCTGTGGAATCTCCTCTGGAGACTTTAAAGACCCACCTGGATCTGTTCCTGTGTGGGTTGCCCTGGGTGACCCTGCTCTGGCAGGGGGTTGGACTTGATGATCTCCAGAGGTCTCTTCCAACCCTGAACATTCTGTGATTGCAAACTCCAGAACCTATAGCTCTTCAAGCAGTGGATTATGGGACACATCTGGATCCCTTGCTGAATAGAGCAACTCCACCCATCTTCTCACCCTAATTTAGTCCTTAATGAAACCGATTTTCTCAAACCCAAATGATCTTTAAAAATGGCATAGAGCATCGACTTGCATCATTAGCAATGAACCAAAGGCCTTTGTGTTGCAACGGCTTTAGATGAGGGATTATTGTGTTGAAAATGCACTGCTTTTGGCACAGGCTGGAGGACTCAGCAGCTCCACTTTGCGTGTCCTGCCATCATTCAAGAGGCAGCCCCCGTTGCTAGACACCGCAGCGGGGCAGCCAGTTGGCTTCTCCCGACTCCTTACGTTTCCAGATGTCATAACAAAAGCAGAGAGGGAGACTCAGCCATCTTCCAGTTGTTTACGCTGGAGCTGCGAGGCAGAGCCCGAGCCACAACACTGCACAGCTTTTCAAAAAGGACTTAATAAGCTCCTCTGTAAACAGATGTAAATATTTGCTCCAGTGACATTTATCGCATCACACGTCTGGCGCGAGCGTTTCGCCCTTGTTGTGCTTGCCTGTTTGGATTCTCTTCTAAACATTAATGAAGTGCTTGAATACAAATGAATAATCCTCCCCCCCCCCCCCCCCCCCCCCCCCTCTTCCCCCCNCCTCCTTCTTCCCACTCTGGACTGGAGGGGAACGGGAGGGCATGAAGTAATAAGAGTTCAACCTTCAACCCCTAATTGCTCAGTGCATTTTGATGACAGCTTTCATTCTCACGTGCTTTAAAAGACTTGGTTGGGCGTGCACATCCCTGCAGAAGGCAGCTTGTTTCAAAGGCAGCTGCAGCTGGGCTGGGGGAGCAGGCAGGCTGCTCACAGCCATGTGTCATCTGATGGTTGCTCAGTCCTAGCCAGTTGACCCATTGCTGGGTTCCCAACAGGGTGGCAGAAAGGTGCTTCATCTGCAAAGCTTTTAATATTGAATATTTTTCATGCGTTCCTAGGCATCTGCTGGTGGGAGCTTTTGGCTGGAGAGAATGATGGGCTTGAAACAGCTCAGGTGTAACTCCATCTGACTGCTCATCCAGCTCTTGCTGGAGAATTGAGGTCATTTAGTTTGCAGTTCCCTACAGCTTGAATATGACTGGAATGAACATGCTTCCCTCTAGCCCCTTCTGTTCTCTCAATGCCTTTATGGAGGACATAGGCCTCATAAAGTGGGCAGCTTGGTCTGGCTTTTGATTTCCTTGCTAAAGGAGAGGCAGGATTTGGGTGAGGAAAGATTGACCCAGTCTTGTTTCCACAGGTGGTTACCACGGGGGCCTTTAGAGTATTTTTATATTGTCTAGGCTCTGAGGCTATAAAATGTCAGATGTCTGCTTCCTGATAATAAGTGGCATGAAGTTTTAAAGACCATCAAGGCTTCATCTCTCAATCCGCTCCAGACTGAGGAAACACTGAGTATCTCATTGCTGTGTAGGAGCAGTTACAATACTATTCCTTTCTCCCCAGGCAGTTCAAAATGTCCCAATGTCTTTCACACACCATGAATTATCATCATCTCCTGCCAGGTGCCACGGTGCTTTGCTCAAGACCTTACTAAGCACCGTTAGGTTCTGCAGCTGGGCTTGTAGGAGCAATGCTTTGGCTTTTGCTTGGAAGCCAATAATAAAAGAAACTCTGTATTAGCCAAGAAGGTCTCTTTAGAAATTCCCCAAACTCATGCAACTTAGTTCGTTGTGAAGAGGAGAAGTGCTGCATTTAAGCTGTAGAACATAAAAGGAGTAAGCAATGCCTAGAAGTAATCAAATGTTCATTTCTTGAACAGTCTTTAAGAAAAATATCATCCTGTACAACACATCTGTGGGTTTGTTGTCTGCAATAGTAGGAAGTGCAAAGGATTTATTTCCCGATAATCAGGCTTTGGGAGGTCAAGAATAATCCCCAAGTGGAAAAGCACACATGTGTTTCCTTCATCTGAGTGATGAGGTATAAAATGGTTAAAAATTAATAACTGTCTTTGCTTCAGCGTGTGTATGAAATCATTCAGTCTGCACATACTTGTGTACTATTAGAAAGTGCCTGTCAACTCCATTAATTATCAAATTGCTTATTCAGACTATACATTCCTTGCATAAATCCAGATCAACTTTGCCTGTTGTAACAGTATTTGTTTATATGAGCCAGAACTCTCCATCCTGAGCAGTCTGAAGTGCCTCGTGGAAGAATTTCTTCGTCTGCACCCACACGGCCCCAGACTCATTGCTGCTGAGGGGATGTTCTAGGGGCTGGCTCCTTGGGAGGGACTTGGGTCTAACAAAATTGTGTGGAAAGGTTTTCTCACCTCTGTCTGTTGATAGTTAAAAGAGAGACTAGAGTTGGTACAGTTCTCAGCAGCTGTAAAGGAAAAAGCTGGGAGAAAGGGACAAAAAAAGAAAAGGAATTTGTTGATATTTTTGTTATCTTCTGCCTGATGTGCCAACACTAATGGAGACTTTTTTCTTTTACTAATTTATTGTCCAGTGCATTCCAGGGTCCCCGTCGCTCAAGCATTCTGCCTTTTGCTCATTTGCTGGAACACAAACATGGAAGTGTATTTGGAACTGGAGCCTTAAAAAAAACCCAAAATTAAGGCAAGCTGCCAAATCAGAATCTAATACACAACATATGTTTACAGGGTTATAGTCCCTTGCTATGCTGTCCTTAGCAGCACTCCAGTGTGAGGTAGAGTAAATGCCTTCCAAGACCTTTTATCATCCATCATGCTTATCAAAACAGTAGAAATAGTGCTTTTATTTCAGCAAATGTGCCTTTCCTCCTGTCTGAAGCCCCTCGATTTCCACACCACATTTGGGATCAATGGAAGAGTATATCCTTGGATTTGTCTGTCTTGTTCTCTTCCTCTCCACGAGAGCTCATCTACCTCAGGGTTGATTTGGGTTCATCCACCAGTTTGTCAAGCACTCCCTGACCAGGACCCCTGGTTTGTAAAGGGCCAGTAACATTCCCCCCATCTGCCTCCTGCATTTGTAGTGTCAGGAGGAGTCTGTGATGAGGAAATAGCTGCCCATGTTTGAGACATGGTGAATAATTGAGACATGGTGAATAAGGTGTTTTAATCTAACCTGCGTTACCCTAGCTTGTCCACATGCCACTGCTTGACTGTCAGCTCAGGCCACAGGCTGTGCAGAATTAGCCAGCAGTCATTGTTTACCTGTTGTCACTTTTTAATATCCCAAGTTGGTCATTATCAGATTTCAATCCCAATTTAGGGACAGTGAGAGCTCTTGATAAACATGTGCAAGTCATTCCCGACCCTTGAAAAGGAGACCAGGCTAGTTCTAGACAACACAAAGCCAAACCAGTCCCTTAGTCCTGGAAGGAAAAGTTGTTTATATCAAACATCTTGCTCTTGGGAGCCTTCAGCACTACAGGGAGGTTAGTGTGGCCATTGGGTCCCACTAAGACTGTTGTTTTCTTCTGGGTTCAGCCACCTGTGCCTTACACAGTGCTGGTATCCACTCATCCAGAGGTGCCTCCACTCCCATCTACAGCAAGATGGGACCATGGAGTTACCTGTGCCTTACACTGTGCTGGTATCCACTCATCCAGAGGTGTCTCCACTCCATCTACAGCCGTGGGACCATGGAGACTGGAGTCTGCTGCACTGGAGAGCTGCACACCGAGACAGGGACTCAAGAGTTAGGAGTGGGATGCAATGGAGAGTGCTGTGAGTCAGAGGGAATGGAAACCAGGGACAGTTAGGCCAGACTGTCACCTCCTGGGGCTGCTCTGCCCAGCAGACTGGCTGCAAAGCTGCTGCAGCAGCAGCTGGATGTGGCCTGCAGAATGGTGACAGGTGACAGTGTCAGAGTCCAGGAAGATGAAGCTTGAAGTGTCTAAAAATGTGGGATGAGTCAAAGACTTGGTAGGTATCCGAGGCTCTGAAAATGCAGTAGCTCATCACTTTTTCTTGTCCTGCTACTCTCCATATGCAGGAGAATACCTCACATGATACATGGAGCTCTGAAGGCCACCTGGATCCTGTGGGCACGACGTGCACTACTGCAGGCTTATCAAGGGCTGTGCTTATAGGAGAGCTGTGTTAGAGGCAAGACTTGGCTGGAACCTCAGAGACAATCCTGATGTTCTCCACATGAAAGATGGGCAAGATATTAGTTTTTGGAAATAGTTATTTTTGGAAAATGACTTTTTTTTTCATTTTAAACAGAAACAGTGCTGATGTAATTATCTGTATTTGAGGGGAAAATGGTTCATTGAAATGTCTCAATTTCAAATTTAAAGTGAAGTTAGAAAAACCCAGGAGTCTCATCAACAAAACAGCAGAGTCTGATGACTGACCCAAATGGACATTTTTGTGCTGTTAGTTCATAACAACTCATTAAAGATAGAAAAGACTAGATTATTGATCTTTTTTCTCCTTGAAATGGAGTTGTTCTCTGCTGAACTGTGGAAAGCAACAGAGGTGGAAGCCTGTTAGCTTTGGATGAATTTGTGAACAGAGGAGAAAGTCCTGAGGTTCTTCCTTGATGGGAGCTCTAACACAGCTTCAGGGTGCCTCACTACCAGGCTGCTAGAGATAGGGTGACTTTATAGACTATTTCATTGCAGAAACCAAACTCACATACATGGAAGCCACATAGGCTGTATATAAACAGAGATCTCACATCTCTTGCAGCTCCAGGACTTCATTCCTTGTAGCTCAGATAACCCAGATATCTCTTGCCTTTACCCTCTGATCACAGACAACCAACTTAACCTTTCACTTGAAGAGACAGATTCAAGATGTGGCCATAGTTTGGCTTTTGAACCTCTACTCATTTTCCCCCAAGAAGTGTCTTCTCTCTGTCACTAAAGAGACAGCTGCTCAGTTCAGCTTTTGAGCTAGAAATTTAACCTTCTGCTTGCAATGCTTGGTTTTGCTGCTTGGTTTTAAAGTAATTTGTGTATCTGTTCTCCATTCTCTTTCTGTTATGAATAGTTTTATTTGACTGCTAAGTGCAGAGGAAGGGTTGAAGGAGTCAGGACAAGTCCATGTTGGACACAGTAAACTTGTCCTGACTCTTTTGTTTCCTGTGTTTCATTCTAGGTCCCAACCACTCACTCTGTGCAGAAAGCAGCTTCCAATGAACTTTGCTGCTGCCCAAATGCAGATACAGGTTTTGGCTTCTGAGATTGCAGGTTCTGAGAAGCAGCATGGGCTTTAATGCTCTTGATGACACAGCCAAATAGTGTTGCTATGATAAAATGCAAAATTCATCTCTGAAGCACCTCTTTCTGGGGTTGCCTCATGCATTCTCAACGAGCAACGTATTCCTTTGTCTAAGCGACTTCCACTCTTGGAACTTTTTCCTAATATATTTAAGGTTTTCCTTTACTACTTCCAGATGTAGTCCCTTGTTTTACCATTCTTTGACTCTGTAAATATGTCTTCTCTGCTATTAGTGCTGCTCAGTTATTTGGATAGAGCTGTCATGATACACAAGATAATGCTCTTTCTTTTAACAATCATTTATTAAAGAACTTTTATAACTACAGACAAACAGGGTTCTGCAGAGATTGAATCCCAGTTTGGTCTTGTTTCTTACCCAGGACTCACACCCTTTCTGGGGCAGTTCATAGAGACACCTCATGATTGTCATGACAATCACAATCATGTCAGATTGATTTATACTGAGCCTTAAAATCCAGAGTCATTTGTGCAAGTTACTAAGGGAGACTGCAAACCTGCTACTTGAAAGCTACAAAAAATCTTAACTTCTGTTCTGATGGAAAAAAGTTAATCAAATCTGCTCTGAAGTGGAATTATCACACACCCCACACCCCCCAAACAGCAGCAACGTGTTGCCTGCCTGAGTGTAATTAAAACTATCAAAGGAAATTTTCTATTTAAAGATAAAAAAAATATCTGAGTAGTTCCTAGATTTCCATGCTCCTGTTCACTCCCACTCTCCCCATCTTTTAGAAGTACTGGAGCAGGACCACAGGCAGCTCAGGCTGCAGGGATGCTGTTTGTCACTGTGATCCTTCACTTCTCAGGCAAAAGCCACACTAGTCAGTGTCAGAAAATCAAAATCCCAAGTCCCCATTCCCTTGAAACACACAAGTGAATCAGACAGTGAGCTTTAGGCAAGAGAAAGCCAGGCTGTCTTCTTTAGGTTTCAGGTCATCCATTAATGTAGATAATTTAAACAAGTGAGTCCTGGGAAGATTGTTCACCAAGTCTTTCAAGTGGTAAGTGAGCAAGACTTTGAACCCCCTATCTCCCTGAATTGGCCAAGTATTCAGCTTTTATTGTGTTTGAGAGAAACTCTTCCATGAAAGTGGTATTTTAAAGAACAGAAGCCCTTAGGGAAATAAAGTATATAACCAACCATTACTGGATATAATTGCTCTAGACCCTGCTGAATAGAAGCTTTGTGATTTCATTAGTCTTATATGTTTAGATCAAATTATTCAAAATCATATTATGTCGTAGTCAAATCACAGTTTTTTAATATATAGATATAAATCAAATGGACAGGTAGGGAAGTGGAAATAGTCACAATCTATTTGTCATTTCTGTAACCTCTCCTTTTCTCAGTGAAAATTCAGTCATATAAAATGCTGGAAACCATCATTCCATACTAAAGCAGAATAAAGTGCTTCATGTGCCTTGCACATGTCTGGAAGAGACTTTTCCTGGAGAAATTAGTCAAAACATCCAAAGGTTCCCTCAAATTCAGGGATTAGTTCTTACTTACAGCTGGATTAAGGAGGCAGAACAGTAGCAAGAAGGACACAGTTATGGGAAGTGTGAATTCAGGGTATTTTGCTCTTCATGGCCAATCCCCATCAACATATAAACACCAGAGCAATAAAAACTCTGTTTGCCTTTCTGAGTTCTAGAGCATGTTTGAGAGTAGGAGAGGATCATTGCAGGAGATCTCCAAGGCAGCAGCAGGACTTCCTAAGGATTTTGGTGACTTTTGGAAACTAAAGCACCTAGTAAAGGTTAGAGCTAGGTGTGTGTGTCTTGAGTCTCATGCTAGAGCTGAGACCCTATCCAGGGTCTTCCTCAGCTTTTCAAAGCCTGTGCAGTCTTCTGGCATTGGGCTGATGCCCAGCTCATGCTCTCCATGCTCTGAAAGGCAGAGGCTGTGTTAAGGTAACATTCAGGTCTTCCAAGCATTAAGGCTTAAAAAAAAAAAAAAAAAAAAAGTCACCATGTTTACTTCAACTTTTCCTTTCTAAATTGCTTTGACAGCCCTGTGCTTTTCTAACTCATTTCAGGGAATATCCAGGCTGCTGTTGGAATGATTTGGATTGTACAGAAAGAAAGGAGAGCCTGTTCCCCCCCAGATTCCATATATTGTGTCGCTGGAGCTTTTCATGTTCCATAAACAATGCTCTCTTTTTCTAACCCTCTCCCCCTCCTGCCCATAGCCTGACTTTATATAATTTTCTTGACATGGACAGCTCAGCATTTTTTGTGGAAAGCTATGACTGATTTTCTGCAGCTTTACAAACAGGAGCTTGCTGGTGATTTCAAGAGGATCAGGTAGTTTGATGCAAGTGAGATTGGGTAGGGTCTCTGGGATTTCAAACACATCTCAGCAGTGCATCTGGTTGTGAATGATTGTTTTCCCCTGAAGCATTTGTGCTCTCCCATTGGCAAGTCTTCTCCTCTCATAACTAAAGAGACATTTGGAAAAAGGTTGGTATTTTTACATGTCTGTCTTAATCCCTATGGATCTCTAGCCACATAGAAGTCAGTGGCTTTGTTTTTCCACACACCACTCTATTTTTTTTTAGTTAATAATTCAGTTATTATGTGAGTGAAAGCTCAGAGGTGCTCAGAGTTACAGGCACTCTGGAGTTTAAGTTCATTTCAAGCTTCCTATGAGTCTCTTAATATTTGGATGGTGTTTCATGGTCTGTGGTGACTCATGAAGTTGGATCCCAGGAGAAAAAACACAGCCTAGATAAGGAGCCCTGGTAAATATTGCAAAAGCAGTAGTGCTTCTGGAGCTCTTCAGTGACTTGATGCCTCAGTGGTTTTTTTCTCCCTTACCAGGAAGATGGATAATTTCCAGTCTTAATGACCATGTATGGGAAAGATGAATAAGCAGTATTTGGGAAGGTTGTCTGATTGGTCACACCCTCATCTGGCTGTGCTTGCTGGTGTGTTTTCCATAGCATTTCTGGAATACTTTTGAAGTAGTGAAAGGGTTATTGCAGCATTTGATTTCAACGCTTTAAAGCCTTTAAAAGAAGTGCCAAGCTTCTGTAGTCTGGCAGCAGCAACACTTCTCATGTGCCATGTCACATAGAGAAAAAAAACAAACCCTTTCAATGTTTGCAGTGAACATGAAGTGTCACTTTAAACTCTAGGTTGCTTCTAAAACTGCCTTGCAACCCGACAGCTTTGTGGTGGACCTGAGAGGTCTTGGGTTAATGTCATCTAATGCATCTTAATGGGTAGTCTAATTGTAACTGCCATTTCAGCTGTCCCCTGTGTGTTTAACTCATGTAAATGAAAAACACAGCTTTCTAATTTACTCTTCAGCTTGAAATATTATCTTCTCTTTAAGCACTGTGTTTTAATTTCAGAAGCAAGATATATATATATGTAAAGACTAGATGAGAGTATGAAGGTTGTATATAAATACCAGGGCTTCTTAACTATTTCTTTTCTCCACCATTGACCTGTCTTCTCTCAACTGACTATGCAGGTGCTGAATGGGCCCCAGCTGATCCAGACAGCAGGTAGAGATGTGCAGTCACTTATCCCAACTCCCATCTGCTGCAAGATGTCTAGACAGTTAGCCAGCAGCCCTCTAAAGCATGCACATGCCCACTTGATGTCAGTCTGGAGTGAGTCTCCTGATTTACCCTGGCAAAGATCAAAACCTGGCTTAAAAAAATTAGGTGCCCAAGACAAAAAAAAAAAAGAAAAAATAAAAGAAAGAAAAAATAGAGAAGTCAGCAGACATTTGGAGGCTGGGAAAGGCTGCCAAAGAAGCATTCCTGCCCTTGCTTATGGTTCTCCCCCACATACAACTGGCTGTGTACGGCTGGGAGCAGCCAGCATAGTGATCTATTCATAAAGGGCCAAATTCAGGAACCGACCTGCAAGGCTTGAGTACACTGATTACACATGGGGAAGGTGGAGTGAGGGCTCAGAGGGGCTTCTTGGAGTTGTGCAGGACAAAAATTCCCTTCTTCCTAGCTAGCTGAAAAGCAGGCACACCATGGAGAAGGAGTAGTGTAGTAGTTAGGGCTTTAACCTGGGACTTAGGACAGCAAGGACCAGTTCTCTGGTCCATCAGAGACTAGGTCAAATTTGACTTGTGTTATTTTCTTTCTGTCAGGATAGGGGAAATCCAACTCAACTCTCTCTTGGCTTGACGTTGGTAGATTTAGGAGAAAACTGAGGATGTGTTGGGATGCAGAAAGTCATTGCTAGATAAGCACCCTGAACACAGCCCCTCTCCTGCCAGTGAAGGCAGAGCTGTGCAGAGCACTGGCTCTCCTGGGGTCCCTGCACCCTCACAAACCAGCTGCAGGTTTGGCTTTTTCCAGTCCCTGGGAGAGGAGACACGAGGGGTGGAGGTTGAGCTTGGCGAGTCTCTCTGTAGCTGTTAGAGAACAGCAGTGTTCTCAGAGCATTTTGGTTTGTAGTTTGCAGTCAGCATGGAAAGACTAATCCCCTCCTGAGATACACTCCTGGCTCTCCTGTCACCCAGCCAGTGCTCTTGAAACCAAGGCAGACTGTTCCATTTAGTCATTCTGGAAGAGATTTGGCTTGGAAAGCAGAACAAAACCTTAACTCTGCTGCCATTTCACTGAGTGCACCTGGGCTGACCTTTCAAATCACTTAGCCTTCCAAAATCCAGAAGGTACCAACATCACCAAAAAGACAAACATGACAATGACCTTAAAATCTCCTGTCTGTGTGAGAATGACCTTAAAATCTCCATGAGTGGAGCTGGAAGCAGCCAACAGACAGACTACTGGATGGTCCTAAAATAGTGGCTGTAGACACAGTGGAACTGACAGAGGACTAAGGCAGTGACCTGAGGTGCTTCTTGATTTCCCCTTCCTGCTGAGAGGTTAGAGAGCATCCTGGCATCCCACAGGGATAAAGAAAAATCTAGAGATGAGCTATGGAAGAATTCATCCACACCCTTCCAGTTTATAAATATGAAAGGAACTTAAAAGGAGAAGGATATCAAAGCATGAATAATTTCAGAAGGTTTTGAATTTACTGCTCTGGTTGAGATTGCTTTCATGATAAAGACAAACTGCTGGGTTTGCATGGATGCTTCATTTGAGGTAGAGAGGTGCTGGTTCCACCTCACTTCTTGAGGTAGGAACCTCCATCCTTCACAGCTGCCAGGGTGCTCCGTATCTGAATGGAGAAGAGAAGGTGCTTGCTGACAAGTGCCTGCTTGTGTGGACACAGAGGCAGCTTGTGCTGCCCACAGCTAGGGAGAGGAAGGGGCCAGACTCACTTCTAGGTTAATTGAGTCAAAGGGAGCAATGTTTTCATTTTCCTGTAGTCTGTAGCTGCCTGTGTTCTTTTGAGGGACCTGTCACTGCTTGCAGCTGCTGCAGGGATGCTCAGATACTGTCCCATACTCACTACAGGCCTGAAGCAGAGAATAACTGATCCTGCAGAGCTGTGATTCAGTCATCCCTGACTTGCCTGCTTGAGCTGTGAGGAGCACTGCTTCGTGACCTAGTCTGCTTGATGAAGAGCCCCTGGGTTGGACAGGACAAGAGGGTTGAAGGAGGGAAGATGCTTCTCAAATTGGGCAGGCACCTGATCTCTTGTCCTTTTCAGGACAAAAGTTTGTGTGCTCGTTGTGTGCTCTTAGCCTGGCTTCATCCATCTCACACTATGGGGAAAGCACCTTCAGTGCCACCTATTTCTGTGTCTCTTCCCAAGTCCTGGTATAAACTCCCATGTATAATCCACAGCATTGGCTTCCCCCAGTGAAAATTCAAGGCAGAAGGTGATTACATGGAGAAAAGGTGATTTGGCTTAAAATTCATATATACTGCAATTATATCTGGGTTTGTAAGCTCCTGCATTAGACATGGAGAAGAACAGACCATTCCATTGCACTGACAGTTGGAGACAGAGGGGGAAAATTTGTGAATTGTTTGTTAACCTGAATAAACTGTGAATATGCACATGCAGGCAGGAGAGAACATTTCCTTCTTGATTGTGTTTCTTTTGAAGAAGTATTTAAGTATCTCTCTGCCATTTTTTTCCCCCCAATCCCTGCTGTTAAATAAGAAGGGATCAGCAGGGAGAGATGGCAGCACTGTGCATCTCCTCCAGATTAGCATGGTGAGGAAAAAACAAAGCCTAAAAATGCTCCAGAAATGGTCATATTCTACAAAAGACACCTGTATAGCTGGGAAACTGGTTCTCTTTAGAACTGTACTCCTCCAAATTCGTGTCCCCTGCACCATCCCAGGATGCTCTCCTTGGAATTTGGTTTCAGGAGTGCCCGAAGAGTTGGAAAACACACCATGTCTGGACAAGTAGTGGCTTCAATTTCTGGTTAAACTAATAGATTTTAGTGGCAGCTGTAATGAGAGAGGCACAGAGCTATGAGAATTTTATAGCTACAAGTGTGAGGGGTTGAGATGAAGCCTCTGACCATGCACTGTCCTCCCTGGGACCAGGGAAACCCCTTAGGAAGAACTGCACAAGCTCTAGAATCAGAGCTCAGCCTGAACCAGGACAGTGCCAAGCTCAGAAGAGCTAAGAAAACATAGCCCATGTCTGTAGCATTCAGGTACTGCCTGTTGCTGTCAGGACAAGGGAATTTAAGTTGATTTCTGCCTTCTTTCAGCACAAATTGAGCTGAGTTTTACGTGATCTGAACTGGCCTGCCCTTATCCAGTGTTTAGATAGCCCTAATAGGGTCATCTGCATCAACTGCTGGTTGAAAAGAATGTTTATGGGGAGATTCAGCCCTGTTCTCCTGCCCTGATCAGGATCTAAAAAAGAAAAGAAAACTGTTTTCTGGGATTTGTCAGCTCTGTTTGGGAGAACAGTTTCTGCATTTGGAGCTCATTCAGGAAATGTTTAATTTATCCCGTTATTAGTGTTGTGTAATTGGTAACCAATCACAGTGGGGACACCTCTAATCTGATTAGTGAGCCATTCCTAAAAAGGGACAGAAGACCAACTGAGAATAACAGATTTTATTTTTGCCTGTTCTTGAACAGTGGTTCCAATCTAAGCCCTTATACAGGCTGGGGAATATTGCTGCTCCCGGGTCTCAGCAGTAGCCTTTTAACCTCTGAGGTGACCTTAGATCAGCATCTGAAGGTGAAAATGCAGTTACACTTACTCCAGGTCTTTCCATGGAAAACCTCCTTGCTTTAGCTTGCTGTTGGCTTTTTGACCATGAATTTTGAGATGACTTACCTGTGGGAAACCAAGCTGGTTGTGGCACTGAGCACATGTTTCTCTGCCTTGAAGCTGCTGGCTCTCCCCACCCTGCCTGTGCACAGGAGTTACCATGGGTTAAATGGCATTGCTTAGACCAGAGGAGGCTGCCTGTGTTTCCCAAGTGCTTGGCATTGCAAAATTAATAAGGGAGACTAATTACAAGGCACAGATGCTTCAGAAAGGAATTTTCTTTGGTGCAGGATCCTGTGTGTATGTGCCTGGACTAAACTGGTTCCTCCATATGCTCTGGAAATACCTTTCCTTCCACTCATACCTCTGTGAACCCATCTCCACCATGCTGAGATCTGAAAGGTTTCGGACAACCTGGGCCATTAGGGGCTGCTCTCAGTTCTCTCCTGTGGCACAACATTCACTAACACTTCCATTTTGCCCTGGTGTTGAGACTGAGAGCTCTTTGTGAGGGCAGGTTTAGCCCTGGATTGCTGTGGAAGACTCCAGAGTGACCCAGGCAGCACACAGAGTTGCATCTGTACAGATTCTGCTGTTAAGAGGCCAGGTTATCACAGATGCATCAATAAAAGTGTAACTTTGCCTTGGGGTTTGGAGGTATTGAAGCAGAAACCTACGAGGTTGCTTCAAATAGGTGTGTTCTTCACACGTTCTGCATTTCACATCCCCGAGGTGTGGCAGGCTCTGCCAGCTTTTGGCTTTGGATGGGAGGAAATTCAGCAGTCGGTTACCAAGAGCTACACTGGATGTGTACACACAGCAACACGCTGAGAGAAGCTAGAAAAACAGACCTACAAAAGCAGCTCTTTATCTCCTCCTTTGTTTTCCTCCTCCCTGTGTGTGAGCCCAGCTGGGAATCTCTCTCTGCTGGGTGCTTGGATGGGGGCAGCTGGTTCAGGGAAAGCCTTCTGCTGAGGGTGAGCTGGGAGTGCAGATCACAGCTCCTTCACAGAGCTAACTCAGTGTGAGGAGCAGAGCTGGGCTGACCTCACAACAGGAGAAAATGAGGCTCCATACATGATTTGGCTAAGAAAAAAAAAAGGGAAACTACAACTAAAGAAACTGAAGAAAGCCTCTTCTTGAGGGGGAAATTCAGTGGCCTGTTTTCTAGTGTTCATTAGAAGATTAACTGCCAGTCATGTTCCCAGTTAGGCACTCTCTGAGCTTTTTTGATCCTGGGCAACAGGTTTATTTGCCTAATTTATTGTTGCTTTTAGACTTTTAAATTCTAATATAAATTAGGGGCTTTTGTTCTGTACAATTTAAAAGCATGTCTGGGATGGGGAACCCATTGTTTGTCTTGGCTTCATGTTCTGAGATATATTTCAAGAGCTTCTGGGCATTATCGGGATGGATTTGGGATTGATGTTTGTTTTCTGAAGTATTTTGGTGCTTAATGTTTCTTCATTAAGAATCACAGAATCACAGAAGAAGAAAAGTCACTGCCAGCTCTGAAGTACTGAGAGAGAGCAGTTGTAAGGAGCCCGTTAGGTGAGCCAGTTGTTGGAGGATAGCTTCTAAAAGAGGACAAATTGAGAAGCTGTTCTGTTAGCACAAAAGAATTTCTGTAAGCATTAGTACTGGTCCAGTCTGGAAGGAGACACTTCCAAAGAGGTGGTGAGTATACAAAATATGAGTTACAGTTAAAGTTAAAAAATATGAGTTACAGGCTGCATCTAAGAAGCTGGGAATCCTTCATTAAGCTTAATAAATACATGTGGAATATGGACAGGCTGGGCCTCAGAATGAGCTGAGAGAAAAACTCCAGGAAAAAAAAAAAAGAGTGAGTACAATCCATGCTGAGGGCAGAGAAAGAATAAAAAGCATTCCTCAAACCTTACAAAAATCAGTTTCTGCTGATTCAAGGTTCAGTGCAAAATGGGAGTTCCATTAGTATGATTTTGGTGACAGAACCTTAGGTTTTTTTCTTCAGAGATCTCAATAAACCAAGGAGGAGCTGAGGTTGTATGTAGTACAGGCTTGGATGGAGGTGTTGTGGGTCTGCTGGATCAAGAGCTGGCTTGGGACTTCACCATTTCACCACTGAACTTGGTGCTCTGGCTGACCCTGGGCAAGTCATTTCAGCTCTTCCAAATGTTTGCTTGCTGCAGAACTCTGACTTGTGGTGGATTTTATTTCCATTCTCCCTGTGTGGGGAGATTGTGGGCAAGGAGATCACATCTTCAGATCACTTCCATCCAAGTGCCTCTGCAGTGCAGTGCCTGCCAGATTTGCTAAGCTCTTCAGGGTGCCCTGCCTCTTCTCTCTTTGAAGCCAGTTGAGATATCCTATCCCTCAGAAGAGAGACATTGGGGATATCAGTAATTGGAATATATTGTTCTTGGCCCACGGGGAGCCTGACACGGCAGCTCTACTTTAAATACAGTAATCAGCCTGCAAAAGCCAACAAAATCTCCCAGACCAAGTGGTAAAAACTGTTTCACTTTCTTAAATCTCCCAGTAATCTGAGGGATGAATGAGCTTCATAGCTGAAAATTGCTCTTAAGTACAGTTTACTGGGGTTTGTTTTGAATACTTGCATTTGTTACGATTTATTTATTCATTTATTTATTTAAGAAAGTCTTTTCACGAGATCTGCCAAAGAACATAAAGGTTTGTCATAACAGATCAGATCACTTAGCCTTATAAATCCAGTCCCCTCTATCTGCCAGTGATGACTTGGCTCAGCTTGAGAAGCAGCTTGGATAGTAGAGCTGGTGCAGGCTTGAGAGCTAAAATCTTCCATCCTTCCACCTCCTGTTACACTGACAGGGTGGCCTGTCAGCATCCCCTTGATACTCTCAAGGATGCTCAGAGGGAGTGAGTAGTTTCCACAGAATCATGGAGGCACCTTTGTACTGAAAATCTGTGTTCTGGCCAGGTAAGCAGGACTGCTCCTTTCTTCTCTTCCATAGTGCTCAAAACTTCAAGGGAATTTGGTGTAGAGACTTTTTGAACCTTGAGTCAAGTTGTTTTGAAGGCTGGAGTGGTGGGAAAGAGAAAAACACAATCTGAAATGTGGTGTGTGGATCACAACCATGCAGAGCAGCTGACAGTAAAATAGGTCTTCCCTTGCTAATGTACAGTAAAAAGAGAGGTTGACTAAGAACTTCATCAGTGATCAAAGGCTTTGGGAGTATTTGCCACGTGTGTTGGTGTCACAGATCCTTCCTCTGTGGCAGCTGGGAAGGAGCTACCCCTAAGCTGAAGGGACAGCCTCCTGCTGCTGCTCCTGAGGTTGCCAAAAGCCTGGAAGGCTTTAGGGTTATTTAGACATTGGAGGTTTTTGCCTCACGTGTTCCAGAGCTACATCATTATGGGAAACTGATTCCTGTTGCAGCAAGGGACTGTCCTGGGACAGTCAGTGCAGTGCCAGCCAGTGGGAGAAGAATTGTCCTGAGGGAAGACATCCTGCTGCTCCCTGCCATGGAACCTTGAGCCAGCCCTGCTTGGCTTCCCTTTTCACCTTGTCAGCCTTTAACCATGTGCCACTAGACAGTTGCTGTTGAAGGAAGGGAACAGAAAAAATTGAAAGCCCTCATGTTTTGGGTAGGAAAAAATATCCCAGTTGTGATCTCCTGTTGCATGCATAGGTGGGGGAAGGATTACCCCGTGGTTAAGGAAGAGGATTGTATCAAGAGACAAGTTCTGTTCCCAGCTCAGCCACAGACTTCCTTTTGGATCCTAACACTTAATTCTTTGTGACTTTGTTTACTCACCTGTCTGATGGGAATAATGCTGCCTACATCAGAGTGAGTTGTGCTTCCCTGTGTTGATGCACGTGGTGTTAGTTAGGAACATTCAGATGCTTTGTGATCCACGGGTTTAAAAAAAAAGAAAAAAAAAAAAAAGAAAGAAAGGCAGTGTAAATGGTCAGGGCTGTTACTTGAGATTTTAGTTCCAGACACTGTGTCACAAATCAAAATATCTCCTTTTATTTCTCACTATAGAGAGTTATAAAACATCCAGTGGTCATAAGGTTACACTTCAGAAAGCAAGTGTAAGTTTTGGACAGCCCAACTAAAATTTGATTTCATTTTTAAGCTTTATATACATTCTAGTTTCCATAGCTATTTTTGATGTTACTTTTATATTTAGTGGTAAAATGCTCCTTTGAATTTGTTAGAGTTTTTTCCTGTTAATATCCCTTGTCCATTTGCTTCCAGGCTTGGTATTTCAAGTTTTACATTACATCTCCCTTGGCTTTAGAGGAGTAAATTATTCCTGTGCTCATTACTCAGATGAAATTTGGAAAGAGCTTCAGATCTTTTTTTTTTCTTTAAAGTCTGTTTTTGTTACAGGCTTCAGTAGCTCACTGAAAAATCCTTTAAGGAAGACACCAAACAAGAAGGTGCAAAGCTCAGTTTACTAATCCTCTCTGATTTCAAGCTGTTTGACACTGGAGGTCAGCTACAGAATGATTTTATTCAGGAGACTTCCTATTGTAGGAAAGGTATAAGGTTTATACAGTGTGTAAAGGTATATAAAAATCCTTTAGAAAAGGTTGTCTGAGGTCATTAGGAAGGCTACCAATTTAAACTGTCTCACAGGTTTATAGTGGAGATCAAAACCCTTGTCCCAGTAGCAGTGGAGAATTCATTTGAATTGAGCCAAGCTCTTCCTCTAGCCATTCCTGAAGAGTAGCAAGTGCTTTATTGTGTGTGATGAGACCACTGAGCTACCTGTCTCACAGGTAACCCCAGGATAACTTCTGGTGAACCTGTAGTGGTTGGAGAAGCCCAGATCCAGGGAAAAGGAGCCATGGTCCAGCTGAGGTTGTCTGCAGCCATGTGAATGCAGAGACAAGTCATGGGATGCCTCACCAGTGTGTGTAGGAGAAGAGTCAGGTAGGGAATGACTACCAGGGATCCCCTGATGACCATTTCACTGCTGGCACCCTCAGGCCAGCCCTTGTAAACCTGGGGGATAGTCACCTTGCATTTAGGCAAGAAAGAGACCTAAATGTACTGAACATATTGTGGGAAAGAAAGATCTCTCCAGGTTTGTGCAAGGAAACTCAAGACCAGGGATCAGTTCCCTTTCTCATCCCATTTTGTCCCTTTCAGAGGAAAGCATCAGTTCCATTTGATTTGAGATCCAGCCAAGCAGCAGTCCTGCCAGGCTTCATCTGCTATGGCTTTCCCACCACCTTTCATCCAACAAGCTTCATTTTAAAGCCCAGTAGGAAGGAGCTTTGTATCTTCCTTTCAAGTCAGATGTGATTAAGTGTAGGACAAGGAAGGAGCCAAAGAGGCAGGTCCACAAACAGGCTCTTCTCACAGCTACTTCATGTCCCTGAGAACATGAGGAGAACTTTAGAGCCCAGAAGAGTCTTGATTCCTGCCTTAGTTTTCTTGCTCCAGTCCTATAGAGTCCCATTGGCTCATTTCTACACCTAATTCAATTTATGACCTAAGGAAGCTTTTTTTCCCTCCCAGCACTATCTTAGGAGCCCTCTCTTCTCATTATCCCTCCACACCTTCCCTCTGTCACTTTGCAGATGTGTAGACACATACCCAGGCTAGAGAACTAAGAAATCTCAGTGCAACAAGTAGAAAGAAGCATACAAAAGAGAACAACTAGGGAAAGAATAAGGTAAATAAAGGAGAAAATAAAAATACATCTAATTAGAGGAGCTAACAAAGAGGCTAACCCCAAAGCTGTCCCCAGCCAGCTCTCACACAGCCACCTAAAGCACCTCCAGTGAGTACTTACTTTTTTCCTCTTTTCCCCAGCTGAGTGTGACCCCTAAGCTCAACCAAGCCACAGCCAATAGTTTTTATTATTCCCCTGGATGAATCCTTCATCCCAGGAAGGGTTTGAGTTCACCTTCCTCCCAGCCAGGCTGCTTGTTTGCATCTTCACTGGAGATGAACACCAGTTTGGGGCTCAAGTGCTCCTCTCTGGAGTTATTCCTGCTCTGTTAGGCATCAGAGGGCTGAGGAGCAGAGGTATTTTGCTCACTTTCCCCCAAAATGCCTTCCTAATACTCAGCCTTTGGTTACAGAGAGAGTCTCTGTGATTACTGCCAGGTTAAAAAGTGATACATTAGAAAGAGAAGCAGGTATTTGTGCTTGAAGTGCACAGACTATAGAGCACAATTTGATTTACGAAAGGGGATATTGGCTATAAAATCTGGAGCAAAAATTTGGTTGGAGACTCTGGTGTCTTTTTCACATTCTGGTTTAAAACCTTCTTTTTTGAAATTTACTTGAAGACTTAAGATGTTTAATTTTAATATATTTTTTCTTTTTTTTCATCACATTTTCCTGACTTAAATCAATATTTTAGGTTTAATATATTGTGCATCCCCTATTTTCCCTGTATTTAGAGTGCAGGCAGGAGAACGGGGGAAGGCCTGGGGGTGAGGGGAGCAGGGGGGGTCCATCCCTGTGGTGCCGTGTCTGGATGCAGAGGAAAGAGATGAGGAGAGGGGGGAGGAGGGATGGTTTATTGTGCTGGAGGGGAACAGAGGGGACATTCTGCTGCTGCTTATTGACACAAGCTCGAGGTGACTCCGGGCTTCCCCGCCGCCTGCCAGCGCCGGCTGAACAGGCCACTGCCTTGTTCCCTGGGATCTGGTGCAGACAGACCTTTGTGGAGGGATGGATCCTCCTCGGGGAGCTGGCCAGAGGACAGAAATGCAGGATCCAGTGGCTGACAAGGCTGCCTTCAGGGGACAGACATTTTAGAAAGGCTGTAACTATTACATTAGGAGCATCTTCCCCAAGGAGCCACTTTTGACTTCTCAAAGGCAGCTGTTCTGGTGCTAAAAAGTAAAGTACTTCTGTCTGTGATGACCACGTGAGACACATCCAGCTTCAAGCTCACATCCATAGAATCATAGAATAGTTCTGGTTGGAAAAGACCTCCTGGATCACCGAGTCCAACCATACCTACAAAAACCACCTAAATACCTTGGACCTAAATACCAACAAATCTAAATACCCACAAGCCTGTCCCTAAGCAGTGTCCCCAGCACCCACGCTGCCTCCTCTTGGCTGATGCTATTCCTGGTCAGGAATGACAGGAGTGATTTCCAAGCAGAGCAGCTCAGGCATAAAGCAGAAAATAGCTCCTCCCCACCGTGCCATTTGGATCTGTGAGCTGCTCCTGTGCAGAGCTGAGCCTGCTCAGAGGACCTGAACCTGAGCCATGGATGCAGCACATCCTTGGTGCATGCTGTGCCCTGGAAACACAGCCAGAGAGTGCTGTTGTTCATTTAATTGTAATTTAGGTAAGGATTTGTATTTTTATTCTCAGAAAAGCTCCCAGAAGAGCCCTGTGTGCCCTGGCAATTTATCTTTCCCATCGTGAACAGTAAACATGCTGTTAGAGATTGAAGAGGGGGTATGGAAATGTTCCTGTGGTTGGCTAAGGCAGAGAAATCAAAGCACTACAGGAATCAGCTCTTGCATTATTGTAGAGTTTCCCTTGAGGCTTCTGCTGAACACTTGGAAGACCAAATTGGACTGGTTTGGCTCTAGATGCACATATATCTTGAGAGGAAGAAAGGGAAAGGAGGGAGTATTTACATATGGATGAGCAGGCATAAAATATCTAGTGAGATGGAGGAGGATGGGGAGTTAAGGAAATCAAGATAGAGGGGAAAAAAATGTAGGAGGAAGCATTTGCTGTGGCACTGCCCCTTGTTCAGGATTGTGTTAATTAACTAGTGCTAAAAGGAAATGATGGAGATGCAGGTGGATGAGATGGAGATCAGCTGGAACTTGCAGGAAAGGTTTTGCCATTAAGGGTGGTACTGTTCTGGCCAGGCAGGGATATTTGGAGGTGTGAGGAGCTCTAGTTACAGGTCTTTGTGTGTGGAAAGGTTTCTACATTCAGCTCAAAGGAGCATTAATCAACAAGTTGAATCCCTTGTTTATCACAGGCCATTAAACATGGCACCTCATTATTCCAGTGGAGGAACCAGTAGTGGTTGGGTGGCCAACGCCTGTTTTCCAGAGAGTTGGCCAGTCCTCATTTTGAAGAGATTAAAAGATGATCCACGTTTTCTCTTGGGAACTGAATGGTTAATCACACCCTCTTTTCCAGATGGATATCTGTGATGCTTGCCCAGATTTTGCAGGCATTAGAAGCTGGGGGGGTGGCTTCTTAAGGGGACTTCAAGCAGGTAAAAGCAGGGTGCAGAGAGCAGCTGATGGCATGGAGAATTTCCTTGAAGGTGGAAAAATACAGGCAGCTGACTCTCAAGGAGAAATGTTCCATTACCAGAGGTAAACTCAGGTGCTGCCATCCCTGTGAACTTCAGCTGTGTGAATTAGGACCAGTAAATAAGTTGCTCTGCCAAGGTCTGGGCTAATTGAGGGAATGCCCAATGTCATTAGCTGACCTTGAGGGAACACAAGTCCCTTTAGAGCAGCAGAGAGCTCTAGGTATTTGAGAGCTGGGGTAGCTGAGGTTTTGCTGTAACCAACGTGGAGCTCATGAATGTGCTAAAACACCACCCTGAAGCCACAGACATGTGGAGAAAACCCCATTGTATCCAAACTGTGGTAAGATGGGACAGTCAGCGAAGGTCAGTGGAATACAAGGCAAATACTGTGTACAGGAGAAAAAACCCTCATGTTTTCTGGCAGTAGGAAAGGCAGACCAGGGTGTTTGTTTATGGAGAGAGCTGTTTGCAAACAGGGAAAGGCTGCCAGATAGGAGAAGTTTTTCTGATTCAGAGCAGGTGCTCCTCAGACCTGAGCAAAGAAAGCAGCAACTGTGAGGCCTTTTTTTTTGTTGTTTTTCCTGAACTTTGTGAACTAGCAGAAGACAAACAAGTTTCTAGGTCTGTAGGAAGGAGCAGGAAAATAGATTATTGCACTGGAATAAACCAAAGGCTCGAGCCACGTGATGTGGGGTATCCAGGGGTCATGCAGTGGGAACACATGTGCAGGGAGCTGTGTAAACGGACCCAGGCCTGATCTGGAGCTGAAAAATAAAGCTACAGAGCAAGGATGGTTAGAAGGGCTGCTCTGGGTGTGAGCATCAGGGTCATGACTCTTTCAGTGCTCTGCATCCTACCCACTGAACAGATTTTATCTCCTTCTGGGTGCTTTACACTGTGCTGCTTCACAACTGCATTGTTCCTTTGCACAGGGAATTCCAGTATTTCTAACTTCTCTAAGAAGAGCAAGCAATCAAAATACTTGCCAAGGAGGTGGAAGATGCAGAGAAATGAAAACTTCAGGAGAGTTTTGAGTTAGAAAAGTTGTGCTCAGTGTATTCAGCCTAAGGAAAACACTTGGATTTGACAGGATAACATTGTTCTTACACAAGCAACATGGCAGTCTGCTGGGACTACAGATTGGGAACTATTTTAGCTTCAGTGCTATGGATAGGAAAAAGATATTTCAAACAAGAAAGCAGTTTTGGAAAAGGCTGTTTTTCCTGCTTGCTTACAGCAGGTGAAAAACTGACTCAGCCAGCAGGTCACTGTCTGGTCTAACTGGGGAGATTTAGGACTGAGTCTCAGAGTACTGGACTTAGTTGAATGGAGGCCACTTGCAGCCTAAGCCTGGACTCCAGTAGTGCTTTGCAGCTGCAGATAAGGATGAGGTCATATGGCAGATTGTGGTCCCCACAATACATCATTAGCAGGCTAATCACATCTGTGAGAAGGGCTGTTAGCATCATGCCTTATTGAATGAGATCAGGTACTTGTAGTTCTGAAAGAGCTCCAAGACTCTGTAATTTGCCTGCTTATTAGTTTCCAGAGTGAAGCTGCCAAGAGACCATTACCAGGAGTTATGTGAATTGACAGGGAAGGCTCAGAGGACAGTTTGAACCCTGTGATGGACAGGCATAGATTTTGCAGTCAGTGGCCTATCAGTCTAGTTATAAAATGATGGTCTACAGACATCCCATTTCTGCTGTATTTGCTCTGGCTTTCCTTAATTGCCTGATTTCCAAATGCAGCTATCTCTGATACTGCCATTAAGGATCAAATCCAACTGCTTTAATTGGCTGTTCATTTAAGACAAACGATTGTGCTCCTGAGAGAATTTCCCCATTTCAATTTTCCACTCAGCTCTTTGGCATCACTGGGGTATGTCTAGATGCAGGCAAACTCACTTTGTCTCCCTGCTCACCAGATGCAGGCTCTTCTGCCTGAAGAACAGACCCTGTGTAGGCAGGCACATCAGCTCCACTGGCAGCCTGAGGCAGTGCATGGTCTGCCCAGCTCACAGCCAGCATTTGGTGTGGAGCTGCCTCATTTCTGGCCAGTTTGAAGGAAGTCTAAGACCATGTCTGCTGGCAAATTCCATCTAGACATACCCAGAGACAGCTGTATTTTGTAGGCTATGACACTGGGGTCTGAAAAGTAGAGTTTGGGATTTATTCTCTATACAGATTTGGATGAAATTGGATGAAATTTTAGGCAGTTGAAGTAAAACCTGCCAGAAATGGCCCCTTGTACTGGCTGTTCCAGCTGTAATGGTCAACTTGAAGACTTTCTAGAGGAATCCTGAATTATTTTTTTTCAGGTTGATCCCTGGTAATTCTTTCAAATGAAGACTTACAAGGCATCCTAAAGGGAGCACTTCAAAATGGCTAGACTCTGTTCAGGAATGTGGTCCTAAAAATCCATCCCTGTGAGTTCTAAATGAGTGGCTGGAGCTGCACAACTTCATAAGCTTTGTAATGCAGAAAGAGTTCTCTGGTCCAGACTTATGCATCACTGGAGAGCCTTACTTAGCAATTAAGCCCATTGCTTCTTTTCAAGCTATAGCACAGTATCTGGAAAGACTGCAGCTTTGATTTGGAAGACTTTGCTAGAAGGAGAATGTGCCCTGGTTCCAGGAACAGCAGTGACACCTTTGATCTCCTGTACTTCCTTCTCCTGGCAAGTTCAGTTGTGACATTTGGTGTCTCACCAGAGTCTCAAACTATAGGTTTTTGGGAGCTGTTTTGTGGCTTGGGGGAGGAGTGGCATATGGAACAAATGTTCTGCATTCAATTGCTCTCCTGGGCTTCAATGCAAGCTCAGCACACTAGCAGATCTAGACAAAAGAACATGGTATTTCTAAATTTTGGGATTTGAAAAATTGTTCAAGTCATTTTCCCACTCTAATGCACAAGAATACTCGAAACAAAAATAAGTTCCTGTCTCTACCACTTACCCAGAGCATTAGAGATGCAATCATCCCCTCGCCAGAAAGAAAAATACCCATGGTGGGGGGTTTTATTTCTTTCTCCTGGAGACCTGGGCTAAGCACCACATGATTTGATGCTGCTGACATCTGGCAGCATCATTCCTATTTACTGTAAACACGAGTCATCACCCATGGAGTGGTTTATTGCTTGTGGTTTCCATCGGGTTGTATGCGGCAGTTCTGCACATGGAGCAATCTTTCCATGTCAATAAAAATGTTTCATTCTCAGCAAGGAACAGAAGAATAAACCCAGCAATTCTGATGGGCTACTGTGCTGAGTTACGTAGGGTGTGAGGAGGGAGGAGAGCCGTGGAGGGCAGGGTGGGTTGCTCCTAGGTCACTAGGTGGGACTGGGAGCAGTGGATGGAATGTTGGGGTGAGAGATCACTGGGGTGAGAGATCAGCCTGCAGCTGGGAAAAGGTCTCCCAGCTTTTGTTTGCTCTGGTGGCAAAGCATTATGCATCAGGATGCCTTGTGAGTGCTCCTGGAGACTTTCCTTCTTGCTGTTTTCTGTTTCTGTCTTTAGAATTATTTTTTTTTTCCTGGTTATCCAGGAGTTTTGAGATGTTTGCAGTGAAGGATTCATGAATCTTCAAAGGTGACCACAGCCAGGGGAGAATCAGAAGCATGAGTGGAAAAGCAATGTTTTAAATGAGAGTGACAGCTTGGAGGGTGTCACTTAGGTCCCAATCCACAAGTTGTTGTAGGCTTCTAATTCCTGCTCAGGTGCCCTGCTTTCCCTTTGGAGTTAGACATCTAAAGGGCTTTATTGTAAAGCACTTCCCACTTAATTCTTCCCTTGAATTATTGGGAAACTGAGTGCAGTGTTTCCCTCCTCTGGTGGGAGCACAAGGGCATTAGTCTGGGGCTCCAGACAGCAGGGCTAGTCTTAGCAAGTCATCCAGGCTCTCTGCAGTCACTGGGGAGGAGAGGCCCTTCTGGTGGGTGATTCATCTCCATGGAAGATAGGTGTCTGAGATAGGGGGGATGAAGCTCTCCTTGGAGGTGCCATCCTCTCTCCACTGGCTGGCAATGGAGTCTAGCCAAAGAGTTTAGACTAGGAGCCTAAGTTTTAGGCAGCTGATGGTCTGGGAGGTGAATTTCACCCCCCAGGAACTTGGGGTGGAATTTCAGCTGTCTGAAAATGACAGTTGTGCAAGCTGTAATAAAAAGTCTGTAGTTCCATGTCTGGAATCTCCTTCTAAACGGGCATGCAAATCAATTAGATAAAAATCTGAACATTTGTGAATTTCCTGCCCAAACTTGAAGAGAATCTTCTCTTGGATTTGATGAAAATCCCCTTCACTCTCCAAACTGTGTCTGTGTCTTGTTCTGCCACACAAGCAACTTTCTTCTTGTTTCACACGTGGGTGAGGATGCAGCCTTGGGTTGCACTCAGAGGGTCTCATCTTTGGACATCCCTGACTTGGCCAGGATGGTGAGAGTGATTGCAGAGAATCTTCTGGGAAGAGCTGGAAGATCACGTGGCATGATTCCTGGCTCAGCTCTGCTGATCGAAGTACTCCAGATAAGCTGAGAGGTAGATAAGCATCCCAACTCCTGAGTGCTTATCCAAACCAAAGCTTTCAACNAAGGAGAATGTGCCCTGGTTCCAGGAACAGCAGTGACACCTTTGATCTCCTGTACTTCCTTCTCCTGGCAAGTTCAGTTGTGACATTTGGTGTCTCACCAGAGTCTCAAACTATAGGTTTTTGGGAGCTGTTTTGTGGCTTGGGGGAGGAGTGGCATATGGAACAAATGTTCTGCATTCAATTGCTCTCCTGGGCTTCAATGCAAGCTCAGCACACTAGCAGATCTAGACAAAAGAACATGGTATTTCTAAATTTTGGGATTTGAAAAATTGTTCAAGTCATTTTCCCACTCTAATGCACAAGAATACTCGAAACAAAAATAAGTTCCTGTCTCTACCACTTACCCAGAGCATTAGAGATGCAATCATCCCCTCGCCAGAAAGAAAAATACCCATGGTGGGGGGTTTTATTTCTTTCTCCTGGAGACCTGGGCTAAGCACCACATGATTTGATGCTGCTGACATCTGGCAGCATCATTCCTATTTACTGTAAACACGAGTCATCACCCATGGAGTGGTTTATTGCTTGTGGTTTCCATCGGGTTGTATGCGGCAGTTCTGCACATGGAGCAATCTTTCCATGTCAATAAAAATGTTTCATTCTCAGCAAGGAACAGAAGAATAAACCCAGCAATTCTGATGGGCTACTGTGCTGAGTTACGTAGGGTGTGAGGAGGGAGGAGAGCCGTGGAGGGCAGGGTGGGTTGCTCCTAGGTCACTAGGTGGGACTGGGAGCAGTGGATGGAATGTTGGGGTGAGAGATCACTGGGGTGAGAGATCAGCCTGCAGCTGGGAAAAGGTCTCCCAGCTTTTGTTTGCTCTGGTGGCAAAGCATTATGCATCAGGATGCCTTGTGAGTGCTCCTGGAGACTTTCCTTCTTGCTGTTTTCTGTTTCTGTCTTTAGAATTATTTTTTTTTTCCTGGTTATCCAGGAGTTTTGAGATGTTTGCAGTGAAGGATTCATGAATCTTCAAAGGTGACCACAGCCAGGGGAGAATCAGAAGCATGAGTGGAAAAGCAATGTTTTAAATGAGAGTGACAGCTTGGAGGGTGTCACTTAGGTCCCAATCCACAAGTTGTTGTAGGCTTCTAATTCCTGCTCAGGTGCCCTGCTTTCCCTTTGGAGTTAGACATCTAAAGGGCTTTATTGTAAAGCACTTCCCACTTAATTCTTCCCTTGAATTATTGGGAAACTGAGTGCAGTGTTTCCCTCCTCTGGTGGGAGCACAAGGGCATTAGTCTGGGGCTCCAGACAGCAGGGCTAGTCTTAGCAAGTCATCCAGGCTCTCTGCAGTCACTGGGGAGGAGAGGCCCTTCTGGTGGGTGATTCATCTCCATGGAAGATAGGTGTCTGAGATAGGGGGGATGAAGCTCTCCTTGGAGGTGCCATCCTCTCTCCACTGGCTGGCAATGGAGTCTAGCCAAAGAGTTTAGACTAGGAGCCTAAGTTTTAGGCAGCTGATGGTCTGGGAGGTGAATTTCACCCCCCAGGAACTTGGGGTGGAATTTCAGCTGTCTGAAAATGACAGTTGTGCAAGCTGTAATAAAAAGTCTGTAGTTCCATGTCTGGAATCTCCTTCTAAACGGGCATGCAAATCAATTAGATAAAAATCTGAACATTTGTGAATTTCCTGCCCAAACTTGAAGAGAATCTTCTCTTGGATTTGATGAAAATCCCCTTCACTCTCCAAACTGTGTCTGTGTCTTGTTCTGCCACACAAGCAACTTTCTTCTTGTTTCACACGTGGGTGAGGATGCAGCCTTGGGTTGCACTCAGAGGGTCTCATCTTTGGACATCCCTGACTTGGCCAGGATGGTGAGAGTGATTGCAGAGAATCTTCTGGGAAGAGCTGGAAGATCACGTGGCATGATTCCTGGCTCAGCTCTGCTGATCGAAGTACTCCAGATAAGCTGAGAGGTAGATAAGCATCCCAACTCCTGAGTGCTTATCCAAACCAAAGCTTTCAACATTTATCTGCCTTGACTGTACACGACTTTGCCCTTAGCAATGGAGATTACACCCCTTTTTTTCTTCTTCACTTCCAGCAGAGGAGCAAGAATCTACTTGAAGACAAATAAAACACCTTAGGCCTTTAGGTTCCCACACCTTTCTTCTTTCTTTTTCAGAAACTGGGCTGATTATTTATTCATTTCTCAGTGTAGGAACTGCCTGAGAAGCCCAAGTTGATGGAGGGGAGCTCGTCAGCTTGTTGCCAAGGCAAGTGGAATGGGTGGGTAGGGCCAGGGCTTGTGGGGCTCACTCCCATCAGTATCAGTTGACAGCTGCTCTGGGCTCATGGCACCTGCCTTTGTCTGAGTGTTCTACCTGTGAAGGAGAGGATTTTAATTCTTTGGTTTTTATTATTTATTATTTTTCATNAGTCATTTTCCCACTCTAATGCACAAGAATACTCGAAACAAAAATAAGTTCCTGTCTCTACCACTTACCCAGAGCATTAGAGATGCAATCATCCCCTCGCCAGAAAGAAAAATACCCATGGTGGGGGGTTTTATTTCTTTCTCCTGGAGACCTGGGCTAAGCACCACATGATTTGATGCTGCTGACATCTGGCAGCATCATTCCTATTTACTGTAAACACGAGTCATCACCCATGGAGTGGTTTATTGCTTGTGGTTTCCATCGGGTTGTATGCGGCAGTTCTGCACATGGAGCAATCTTTCCATGTCAATAAAAATGTTTCATTCTCAGCAAGGAACAGAAGAATAAACCCAGCAATTCTGATGGGCTACTGTGCTGAGTTACGTAGGGTGTGAGGAGGGAGGAGAGCCGTGGAGGGCAGGGTGGGTTGCTCCTAGGTCACTAGGTGGGACTGGGAGCAGTGGATGGAATGTTGGGGTGAGAGATCACTGGGGTGAGAGATCAGCCTGCAGCTGGGAAAAGGTCTCCCAGCTTTTGTTTGCTCTGGTGGCAAAGCATTATGCATCAGGATGCCTTGTGAGTGCTCCTGGAGACTTTCCTTCTTGCTGTTTTCTGTTTCTGTCTTTAGAATTATTTTTTTTTTCCTGGTTATCCAGGAGTTTTGAGATGTTTGCAGTGAAGGATTCATGAATCTTCAAAGGTGACCACAGCCAGGGGAGAATCAGAAGCATGAGTGGAAAAGCAATGTTTTAAATGAGAGTGACAGCTTGGAGGGTGTCACTTAGGTCCCAATCCACAAGTTGTTGTAGGCTTCTAATTCCTGCTCAGGTGCCCTGCTTTCCCTTTGGAGTTAGACATCTAAAGGGCTTTATTGTAAAGCACTTCCCACTTAATTCTTCCCTTGAATTATTGGGAAACTGAGTGCAGTGTTTCCCTCCTCTGGTGGGAGCACAAGGGCATTAGTCTGGGGCTCCAGACAGCAGGGCTAGTCTTAGCAAGTCATCCAGGCTCTCTGCAGTCACTGGGGAGGAGAGGCCCTTCTGGTGGGTGATTCATCTCCATGGAAGATAGGTGTCTGAGATAGGGGGGATGAAGCTCTCCTTGGAGGTGCCATCCTCTCTCCACTGGCTGGCAATGGAGTCTAGCCAAAGAGTTTAGACTAGGAGCCTAAGTTTTAGGCAGCTGATGGTCTGGGAGGTGAATTTCACCCCCCAGGAACTTGGGGTGGAATTTCAGCTGTCTGAAAATGACAGTTGTGCAAGCTGTAATAAAAAGTCTGTAGTTCCATGTCTGGAATCTCCTTCTAAACGGGCATGCAAATCAATTAGATAAAAATCTGAACATTTGTGAATTTCCTGCCCAAACTTGAAGAGAATCTTCTCTTGGATTTGATGAAAATCCCCTTCACTCTCCAAACTGTGTCTGTGTCTTGTTCTGCCACACAAGCAACTTTCTTCTTGTTTCACACGTGGGTGAGGATGCAGCCTTGGGTTGCACTCAGAGGGTCTCATCTTTGGACATCCCTGACTTGGCCAGGATGGTGAGAGTGATTGCAGAGAATCTTCTGGGAAGAGCTGGAAGATCACGTGGCATGATTCCTGGCTCAGCTCTGCTGATCGAAGTACTCCAGATAAGCTGAGAGGTAGATAAGCATCCCAACTCCTGAGTGCTTATCCAAACCAAAGCTTTCAACATTTATCTGCCTTGACTGTACACGACTTTGCCCTTAGCAATGGAGATTACACCCCTTTTTTTCTTCTTCACTTCCAGCAGAGGAGCAAGAATCTACTTGAAGACAAATAAAACACCTTAGGCCTTTAGGTTCCCACACCTTTCTTCTTTCTTTTTCAGAAACTGGGCTGATTATTTATTCATTTCTCAGTGTAGGAACTGCCTGAGAAGCCCAAGTTGATGGAGGGGAGCTCGTCAGCTTGTTGCCAAGGCAAGTGGAATGGGTGGGTAGGGCCAGGGCTTGTGGGGCTCACTCCCATCAGTATCAGTTGACAGCTGCTCTGGGCTCATGGCACCTGCCTTTGTCTGAGTGTTCTACCTGTGAAGGAGAGGATTTTAATTCTTTGGTTTTTATTATTTATTATTTTTCATCTTCCCTTCTGACCTAGACTGTTTTATTGGAGTTTTTTCCCTCTGTCTTGAATCCCTGGAGCTAACAGAATAGCAGTGACCTCATCCAGTGCTCCCTTTGGTGTCCTAAAAATGCCCAGGTACCTCGTGGCTCTGTCTCTCTTCTGCACTCAGGGTAAAACCAGCATTTGACTTAGGGGCAGGAAGAATTTTACTGGCAGAATCCCTTTTTTACCTTCTCTTTTTGTGTCTTTCCTAAGTAGTGTGGGTTATGGGCCACTTCCTCTGACCAGTAGGCATCATCACCTAACCAATTACCTGTTCTTGCAGGGACTTGGGCTTTTTCTTTCTGCCTGCAGCACATTGTATTTTTTTTCTGTGTGTGTGTGGCTTTTGGTTTTTCAAATTAAAGTTTTGAAGTTGTTATAGATTACATGGAAGTGTTTTGTGGCTTGTGGTGTGTAGAGTTATGTGGAGTCAAGTTTGGTGGACCTTTCTGCCTAAATGTTGCTCTGCTTTGCCCACGAGAGGCTGGATGTGATGAACCAGGAGAACCACAGATCCAGGAGTTCAGGGGCTCTTTGGCTTCTCCCTTCAGATGGGCACACACGAGTAAAAATATTACTGCTCTTGCTTTCCAAACCTGCCTTAATCTTTATATTTATGGGGAATTCAGACTGTCCAGAGGTGCTAACTCACCAGGCAGCCTTAGACACTCCTGTTCTCTCACTCGTTACTCACTGATCAAGCAACTCATTGGCAACAGCATAAGAAGCTTCAGTTCTTACCTGGAAGGTCACCTCTGAAAAGAGGCCTTTCTTTTCCTATGTATCTCTCCCTTCAGCCTTTCTGTTAGGGAGGACTGGGCCAAGAACACAATTTTTATTTTTTTTTTTTCACAGAAAACTGAAATAGAAGTAGTTATTTAAAAAAAAAAAAAAAGTTTTATTTATGAAGAAGTAAAAAATACAAGTTGGATGTGTTCTGTATATACATATTATATAGGAAATACTAGAAAGCTTCCATTCTGTGCCCTCCTCCCCCCTTTTCCTTTGCAAGAAATATAGCATTTTCAGCCCCTTTTTTGATGGATTGGACAATTCTGATGCAAACATTTTATTTTAATCCCCTGAAGTGTTAATTTTTGACAAAATCCCCACTTTTCATCAAATGTATTTTGATTAAAAACATTTCAGCCATCCCTACTGTCAAGACTCCAGGCACAGATGCTAATTGGTATAAATTGTGGCATAAATGTGTATGCACAGCAGCTTATTTCCTGGAATCCTTTGAATTGGCATCAGATGGAAAAACCTTCAAGCACTGGTGATGTGACCTGCATTTGACCAGTGTATCTAGAACCAGTGGGTCCATATCCTGTGAGTTAGTCAAGTTGGGCTGTATTTACTTTTCAAATATTGAAACAGTGTTTGGAGTAAATGAAAACTCTCCCTGTCAGAATGTGCTGAAATACACATGAATATTAGAAGCTTGGACGTACACCTTAAAAAATAATAGTAATTTAATGTGCAATTGGGTGCTTTGTTTTGCTTTTCTTCAGAAATAAGACCAGACACACCCAGAGAGGTTAAAAAAGGAAGGTGCAAAGAACATTTGCAATGACAGTATGAGAAATAGGATGAGTTTTCTCTTGGGTCTTGGGTTGGAGCAGCATGCTGGAGGTCTCTAATCCAACTTCATGCTCAAAGTAGGGCTAACTTCAGAGCCTGCTACAGCTGAGGTTTGGAAATCTGCAAGGAGACATTGACAAGGATCCCTCTGGACCCTTGTTCCAGTGCTGGACCACTCTCCCTGTGAACATTTTTGTTCCCAGACACCCAGTTTGTGTCCAGAGCCTTTTGTCATATTTTCCAGGCACCTCTGAAAAGAGCTCAATTCCATCTTCTCTATAACCCCTTTCTGGGCAGTGGTTTGCTCTCTCTCTTTGCCTTTCCTTCTGGGTACTCAGCTAAGAAATATTTTTTTCAAATCTCACTGAAGTACCTTGTATTGGTCTTTAAAAAACCCAGTCAAACCCAACCAGAAGTTAATAAACAGCACTGGCAGTTTGATCAGTAATTTCCAGGAGAGCAGGGTTAGCCCAATAGTAAATCCTTTCATGACTCCATGCCTTCGTGTTTTTAATGTACTTTCCAAACCAAGAAAAAACAGGTTAAATGCTCCCAAATACTCATCCTAACCAAACAGAGATTCTGACTTCTCTAAGCTGTGACCTCTAAGGGCAATATTTGCAAAACAAAACTGAGCAGAGATGCTGGCTGTTGGGAGATGTTAGTGGGCAGTTGGTGTGCAGACATTGGCCACATGTCTCTCCTTGACAGTTTTGGTTTCAGCAAACTTGTTTGAGTTCCTGTCTTACAAATGACAGCAAAAGGAGAGCTTTTGGAGGTCAGCCTTCCCTTTCTGGGGACACACTTGAAGAAACCAAACACTTGGTGCTGTGCAGGGAAACTTTGCATGGTCCTCATGCACTTGTGAGGCTCCTTCAGAAGGAGAAACCTCCCCATCCCAGCCAGCCAGCTGCACAGATGTGTGATGATGGTGGGTGGGGATGTTTACCCCCTTGGCTCATGGTCCTGCAGTACCTCTGCATTTCTCTGTGTATTTTCTCTTTGCAGCCTTCACCTTCTGCCCTGAAAGCTCAGGAGCAGCTCCTCTGCTGGTCCATGTGCCTGCAAACCCCACAGAAACCAGCTGAGAGCTTGCCCTACTATTTTCCATTGTCTTTCCATGGAGTAAGCACAGCTCTTTCCTAGGTATAAAATTATGAGCACTGAGGAGTGCTTAGGTACTCAGAAAAGCTAAAACTGGCCTCCTCAAGTGCAGCTGGATGGTGGTCAGAAGATCTATTTTTACTGGAGTTGGTTTGTGCAGAGGCATCCACGCATGACTTTCTGTTGTTCCTGGAGTCTTTCAAGCATATGGTAAATAGAGTTTCAATGGGTTGGAACCTATTGCTTCAGGAAATGTTGTTACAAATTGTTTTTCCACTGCAGTGCATTGAGGGTTTTTCATGCCACCCCCAACATCTGCTCTGAAATCCAAGTGGTCTCCAGAAGGGAGTGGCCAAGAGCTTTTGAGGCGATGTGAAACTCATTAGGCTCGTGGAGAAAGTGGTAAAAGCATCACCAAAACACAGCAGAGTGTAGAAAAGCAGGAGCTGTAAGTCAGAATGCAGTGAAACCATGTTTCTTTAACTAGATTCGTTTACATCTTGTGGTATATAAAGAAATAAAATTGACTTAGATTGCAGTAAACCATGTTTTTCTAACTAACTAGATTGGCTTACATTTTGTGGCAGGGGGAAAAAAAATGTTGATTAAGAGCCTGTTGTGTTCTTNAAATATTGAAACAGTGTTTGGAGTAAATGAAAACTCTCCCTGTCAGAATGTGCTGAAATACACATGAATATTAGAAGCTTGGACGTACACCTTAAAAAATAATAGTAATTTAATGTGCAATTGGGTGCTTTGTTTTGCTTTTCTTCAGAAATAAGACCAGACACACCCAGAGAGGTTAAAAAAGGAAGGTGCAAAGAACATTTGCAATGACAGTATGAGAAATAGGATGAGTTTTCTCTTGGGTCTTGGGTTGGAGCAGCATGCTGGAGGTCTCTAATCCAACTTCATGCTCAAAGTAGGGCTAACTTCAGAGCCTGCTACAGCTGAGGTTTGGAAATCTGCAAGGAGACATTGACAAGGATCCCTCTGGACCCTTGTTCTAGTGCTGGACCACTCTCCCTGTGAACATTTTTGTTCCCAGACACCCAGTTTGTGTCCAGAGCCTTTTGTCATATTTTCCAGGCACCTCTGAAAAGAGCTCAATTCCATCTTCTCTATAACCCCTTTCTGGGCAGTGGTTTGCTCTCTCTCTTTGCCTTTCCTTCTGGGTACTCAGCTAAGAAATATTTTTTTCAAATCTCACTGAAGTACCTTGTATTGGTCTTTAAAAAACCCAGTCAAACCCAACCAGAAGTTAATAAACAGCACTGGCAGTTTGATCAGTAATTTCCAGGAGAGCAGGGTTAGCCCAATAGTAAATCCTTTCATGACTCCATGCCTTCGTGTTTTTAATGTACTTTCCAAACCAAGAAAAAACAGGTTAAATGCTCCCAAATACTCATCCTAACCAAACAGAGATTCTGACTTCTCTAAGCTGTGACCTCTAAGGGCAATATTTGCAAAACAAAACTGAGCAGAGATGCTGGCTGTTGGGAGATGTTAGTGGGCAGTTGGTGTGCAGACATTGGCCACATGTCTCTCCTTGACAGTTTTGGTTTCAGCAAACTTGTTTGAGTTCCTGTCTTACAAATGACAGCAAAAGGAGAGCTTTTGGAGGTCAGCCTTCCCTTTCTGGGGACACACTTGAAGAAACCAAACACTTGGTGCTGTGCAGGGAAACTTTGCATGGTCCTCATGCACTTGTGAGGCTCCTTCAGAAGGAGAAACCTCCCCATCCCAGCCAGCCAGCTGCACAGATGTGTGATGATGGTGGGTGGGGATGTTTACCCCCTTGGCTCATGGTCCTGCAGTACCTCTGCATTTCTCTGTGTATTTTCTCTTTGCAGCCTTCACCTTCTGCCCTGAAAGCTCAGGAGCAGCTCCTCTGCTGGTCCATGTGCCTGCAAACCCCACAGAAACCAGCTGAGAGCTTGCCCTACTATTTTCCATTGTCTTTCCATGGAGTAAGCACAGCTCTTTCCTAGGTATAAAATTATGAGCACTGAGGAGTGCTTAGGTACTCAGAAAAGCTAAAACTGGCCTCCTCAAGTGCAGCTGGATGGTGGTCAGAAGATCTATTTTTACTGGAGTTGGTTTGTGCAGAGGCATCCACGCATGACTTTCTGTTGTTCCTGGAGTCTTTCAAGCATATGGTAAATAGAGTTTCAATGGGTTGGAACCTATTGCTTCAGGAAATGTTGTTACAAATTGTTTTTCCACTGCAGTGCATTGAGGGTTTTTCATGCCACCCCCAACATCTGCTCTGAAATCCAAGTGGTCTCCAGAAGGGAGTGGCCAAGAGCTTTTGAGGCGATGTGAAACTCATTAGGCTCGTGGAGAAAGTGGTAAAAGCATCACCAAAACACAGCAGAGTGTAGAAAAGCAGGAGCTGTAAGTCAGAATGCAGTGAAACCATGTTTCTTTAACTAGATTCGTTTACATCTTGTGGTATATAAAGAAATAAAATTGACTTAGATTGCAGTAAACCATGTTTTTCTAACTAACTAGATTGGCTTACATTTTGTGGCAGGGGGAAAAAAAATGTTGATTAAGAGCCTGTTGTGTTCTTTTTTCTGTCCCACTTGCCAGGCTGGATTTCTGATATCTGTGTTGTTCACTCATAATCTTAGGAGCACCTTTTTGTTGTTGTTGTTGTCGTCCAGCTCTTCTCCTTAGATGCTTCTGAACAGAAGTTGCCCATGAACACTTATGGGCAAAGCTTCTTTTTCTGCAGCACACACTCTTCATCCATGACATCTGTTCTCCATCTCCTTTGAACCCTGGCCTCACAGGAACCTTTTTATTATGTAGGGCATCTCTTGACCATGAGATCCTTTTCCTTCCACATCAGTTGTTCTCATTTCTTTTTCCTGGAAGAACTTTGTATCTGTTTTGAGAATCTCTTTCACGCAGTGAACCCTTTATGATCTCAGGGTCTCATCCAGTTTTCCTCCCAAATTAAAAAAAGCCCAGCTAATGTATATAGGCAGAGATCCAAGGATTCCAGTGTGTTTTCCATTTATACCAGCTGACAGATCTCGTTGAGTGAGTTGAAAACATGAGAAATTGAGCTGAATACCCAGCATAGCAAACTACCATAGGTAGGACTAGCATGATAGAAAAGAGGAATGGATTTGTTGCCTATGGGAGACGTGCAGAGAACTTGAACAAGAAGAATGTCCTTCTTCGTGGAAAACTTTTCAATCCACAGTGCTGGGATAGGATTTGAGGGATGAGATCAATGCATCAAACTTTGATTTCCATATTTTTTGGTTTTAAAGTTAACTCCACCTAAAGCATCCATCACCTTTTGTGGCATCATGGGTCTGGGGGAGGGCAGGCAGTGGACTGTTGGACAATTATAGTTTTGATTCTGTTAGTGCTAGAGAAACTTCTGCTTTTTCCTCTGAAGCAGTTGATCCTGCCTGTGACAAGACACTGGATTTAGAGGCACCACTGTTGTGAAATTATCTGTCAACTCCTGTGTTTCCACAGCTCAGAAAAACCCTACAGTCCTCTCCTGCAGTGTATACAGATTCAGATATAATTACCTCCTGGTGCCTCCAAATTGTTCTTTGTAGCTTGCTGAAATGCCATCTTCTGGGAGTTAGCTTCAGCTAGGCAAGGTATGCACTGCACACGAGCATCTGCTGAACACAGGAGGATGGGTAGAGACCAGAGAAATGCATGAAACTCAGAAAAGCAGGTCCTTGGCTTGTACCCGAAGTGAAGAGCAGGCAGAGTAAACCTGTCACAGCAAGACAGCTCTGTATGGATGAAATAATTAAAGAAAGCAGAAGAATCTATCTACCTTGAAAGCCTGCTCGAGTCAAATCAAAAGCAGATGGGGAGGCATTTAGAAGAAATTCAGGCTGGCTGAATTGCATTCAAGCAGATAAAAGACTTTGCTAAAGACTTGTATCTTCCACTTAACACAGAGAGGAAGTCCTACAACTCATGTGGGCTTCAAGTGATGACATATGGTTCAAGTACCATGGTCCTCTTCTGAGAACCCAGCACAAAGGCTTGTCACCACCCGGTGAAGCATTCAGAGGGCTGTGACAGGGCTGAGGCTGTTCTCTTGAAGCAGCAAAGCAGAGCCAAGCACTCTGATGACAACAGATGAACAGAACTGATTCTTTCTTTATTTATTCTTTTCTTTGAAGGAAAAGAGCTTGTGTTTAGAACTTGAACTCCTCACCCGTAAAGGATTTGTCCTTACAGTGCACAGGGATGGAACAGGTATATCAATTTATTGAAATCTCTGTCATCTCTGAGTTCCATGAAGGAAGAATTGGCTGTGGTTGTCTTCAGCTGCTTGTTTCCTAGTGGGAAACTGCCTCTTTCCTAAACACAGCAGCAAAATGATCCCAATCTGCAAGAACAATTTTATTTTTTTTTAATGCATTGCTTTTGTGAGAATGTAAAAAATAGGTGACTTGGTGTTAGAGTTTTAACTAAGTTTTTTTTAAGATTAACTCTTCTGAGTGTGTGAAGCACCTTTGTGTTCTCTGTGATCACCAGGAACTCTCTCTGTTAAAATGGCAAAGCTTGTGACAGTTGCAAGATGCTCATGGATACCCACTTCCAGATTGGAAGTGACACCTGCTGCCGTGGAAATTTAGGCCAGAATATGACAATCAGGGTTCAGAATTGCAGTATGTGGGTCACAAGATGTACCCACTAAAAAAATCTCAGCTTTGAAAGACAAAGTGAACCCCCAACCCACCTGTAATCAAGCCTCTCTCCCCATTATTCCCAGCCCTAATTACTGTGGATGAAATGTTAAGCACACATAAGGCAGTTGAGGGTGTACATTAGTCACCTGAAGAAAAACCAGGGAAATTAATTAAAATTAAGCGATTCATTATAAATTCTTCTCCCAGCTACATTCGTAATGATGTGAGAAATATTCCAAATACTATTAGAAAAGCACTCCTTCCACCCCTAGGATTTCTGGCACCTCTAGAAACAGCAAAGTGCTGAAACTCCCACGTGAGGGATGTTTCCTGCGAGCTGAGCTGCCAGATTGTACCTGTATTTTTGGATCAGTGTTTGAACATTTGCCTGCTGATGGAAAAAGAGCCTGAAGCCTGAACTTTTCGGAGGGGAGCTGTTACCAGGTGGATCCCCACATTTCTGTGCTGGGGCCAACCACAAGTAGTGAATAGGAAGAAATGAGAAGGGAGGCCTAGAGAAGGTGTAACGTGAGCTAAGGCAGTTGCTCGGGATGGGGCCCTGGAGACTGATGGGATGGTTGCAATCCTGCTTAATTCCTGCAGATCAGAAGAGTCCTTGCATGGATTGGGGCTTTGGCTTTTTTAAAGGGCAGTGACTTCTTCCCTTCCCACTGGGCTTGCAGCCACACAGCACAGCCTGTTGTGTCAAGTCCTTCTGCTTGCTCGTTATAAAAACCTCCTTCCCTCACAAAACAACCAACCCACCCCCCTCGTAACCATCAGGGTCTCCTAAGGTGCTCGGAGTGAGTGTGTGTGTGTGTGTGTGTGTGTCTGTCTGTTACACATGTGTTTAATTCACATATTTTCTACTGGAAGGGATGTGAAAGTGTGAGTTTAGAATTTGAAACAGAACGTTTGGGGTTATAAAAATTTAGCTTGGCTCAGAAAGGCTGTGTGTAAGCAGAGACTTAATTGACTTCTGCTGCCTCTGATGGGTCTCTGCCAGTCATTCAGCCTGGATCGACGGGCTGTCACGTAATCCCTGTGCTGGGGGAGCTGGACCAACAGTTCCACAAACTGGGCATTTATTTTAGGCATCCCAAGAGGACCAGCCCTGGTCCTACCAGATCTGTAGCCACTCTTGAGATGTTCTCTGAGAGAAAGGCATTCACCTGCTCTTCAGGTCTTTGTGGCCACTGTTGAATTTGCAGCCGTTGCTCGGCCTTGCCCCTTTTTGCTTCTGCTCTCGTGTCGTGCAGTCTCCTTTCTCCAACTGCTAAATAAACACTCCACAACAGTGGTAGAAGTTTCTGAAGAGTGAGCCTACCAAGTGCTATAAAAGGAGAGGTTTGCAGTGCTGCTGGAGGTGGAAAATAGTGCCTGGTAACTTTACATTGACTTGAGCAACAAAAAGGAATTCAGGAGAGAAGCCTTAAGAGTAATCTCTGTTGAATTCAGAGAAGTTTAATAATACCCCTATTTAGAAGTGTTTAGCAATACCTTTCCAGAGTCCTTTGCTGCTTAGGGTGGTCTTCACATCCTCAAGCTCCTCAGACCTTCTTCATTAGTATTGTCAAAGTCCTAAATCCCTCCCTGCAGGAAAAGTGTAAGGAGCAGTTTGAAGCCAAGCTCGTGGTCTCAGCTGGGCTGTGTGTCTGGGGAGGAATCCCTCCAAGTTTAGCTGCAGCAGTTTTGCCATTTGCCCAAACAACATTCACTGAAAAACAATGTTCCACCAAAACACTTTGAGAAGTTTTATTCTCTTCCATTTGTTTAAGACCAGGGGTTTGGCTTGGGAATTTTGTTTATTGAAATGTTGAAGGAAAGTCTGTCTGGCCCCATCTCTGTAGTATCTGAATTCTTCCCAAGTTTTTGAGGGTGGGGTTGCAAATTCAATCTTCTCATGCCCTTTCTAATTTCTCACCCTAGAAGTGGTATGACAGGATTTCTTTTTTTTTTTGCTGTCTTTTCACTGGCAGAACAGGGCACCTTCCTACCCAGTGGCAACTCATTGTAGTGACAGGCAATAAAATCACAGCCCCTGAGATCCCCCACAGCACAGAACTCATCCCCTCACTGGGAATGAAAACCCCCTTAGGGGCTTTCAGTGCTACCCTGGTACCTACCCAAAATCTCAAAAGAGCCTTCCTACAGCATCACAGGCTGTTGGTAGGTAACTTTTTATTGCTGTTATCCTGTGTTGTGGGAAGAGCCTCAGTTGGTATCACAGCTCTTGAAAACTGAGCCAGAAAAATGCATCAGGTACGTGTGAGAGTGATCAGAGAGAGAGGGAGAACTTGTGAACTTCATCTTGGAAATGGCAAAAGCTGAGGCCACCTTGGCTGGGAGTACAAATAAGCAAAAAAGGTGCTCACTCACTTATTATGGAAGATATTGCATCATTTTTATTTACTCTCAAAGACTACTATTTAAATCAAGGAATTATTTTTGTTTTCAGTTAGAAAAACTACTACTACTTTCTTTTCTTCTAAAATAATATGATTTCTAAAGATGAAAACCTGCACCTTTTATTTTTAGAAAAATTTGGTTTTCACTACAGATTTTAACTGTCACAGGAACTTTCACAGTGTATGAGCTTTTGGTGAGAAATGCCCCTTTTCATTGAAATACTTCAGGGAAAATATCTTGCCTAGCTCCTCCCTGGCTCCTCTGTGTTTGTGCTAAGTGTAATTTAATGAGCACAAGATTGCTAGATAGATAGGTGGGATGTGATTTTATTTTTTTTTTTTAAGCTACTGGGGGAGTTTGTTACTCAGCCCCAGTGAAAGTAATGAGAAAAATGTGGACTTTGCAAAGAACACACATGAGATTCCCTGCACTTCGTTTTGACGCTGGATGGGAGGGATGTAACCTTGATTTTCTTCTACTGGAAAGGTGTTTATGTTGCACAAAGAGGGCTTCCCAATCCAAAATTAGGCAAGAACAGCCAAGAAAAGAAAAATCTCCTTGGTCAGGAAATGAGGAGATGTTCACTTCTCGTTTCACTGCTTCGTGAGGATATTTTAGATGCATTCAAGCAGGGAAATCCTGTCTCATAAACAGGAATCTCAGGTGAGGTTCCTCAGGGTCCCATGAACCTCTCAGCAAATCTGAGTCTTTTTGGACACAGGAATGCTGGAATGAGCTTGATCTGCAGTTGGCCTGGACTGAGTTCCATCTCCAGCTGGAAACCATGCTGAGTGTGATGGTTTCCTATGGCTCCATACGACCCCAATCCCAGCAGGATTGCATTGGCTGAAATCAGCAGCTGAAGATGTCAGTGTTTCCTCCAAACCACCTTCCAGTCCTTCCTGAAGCTCATCCATCACTATTTAGGCAGAGCAGCACTTAATGCAGTAAATGAGTGACCTCAGAGCAGAGATTCAGTTTAATACCATTTGATATGTTTTCAGTTGGTACAAGTCAGTTTGATTCAGTTGACTGAATTTAACCAGAGTTAACCTCCCTTGGAGGGTGCAGTGATAAATCAGAAGAATAGCTGATGCCCTATGTAGAGTTCCCTAGCTCAGGAAGGGGAGAGTGAGTAAACTTGACATGCCCATGGTACAAGTGAGTGAGGGTGCATTTCTAGTGCTCAGCATCACTGGATCCCTGCTGGTCCTGTCAGTAATATTCATATGAGCACTGTCTGTGAACGGACCAAAAACCCATCTGCATCTTCAAGTGGAGACAGAGCTGTGTGTGACCAGGTTTAAAGTGTCTCAGATCACTGAGATAAGTGAAGCTGAAGGTGGCAAATGTGCAGTGTAATGCAGGCAGGGCTGAAGTTATCTGGGAGCCAGCATAGGAAATGTGGGCTAAAGGCAGCACTCATCAGGAAATAAATCTGGAAGTTATTCATGAAACAGCCCAGGGCCAAGCTGAGGAACAGAAATGGCTGGTGACCTCCTAGGGTACATTTGAAAAGTTGGAATGAGTAGGCAGAATACATAGTTTGGAGATCAGAAACTTGTGTTTGCCTCATGCAAGGAGAAGGGGACATGTGATTAAAATAGAAAGTTGATGAAAGAAATGCTAATAAAAGTGTATTTCTTCACAGGGTGTGTAATTAAAAAGGGGAGCTCATTGCTCCAAGGTGCCTTTGAGATCAGGAACTTAGCAGGAACTAAAAAGGAACAAATGCAAACCCCTAAACCTGTGATATTTCCATGGATAACAAGAATACCCAGTTTAGTCAACAGATCTGCTTTGCTGCATTGATTCACCTCTGACTCCTCAGGGTTAATGCTCCATTTCCCTGAGAAGGATACTCCAGCTGCTTTCCTCTGGAAGTGCTGGCATGACCAGCAGCCAGGCACAAGACAGTACTATGCTGACTGATGTGATGCAGTATCCCTGGGTGATGCTTTTAAGGCGTCTGGCTCTCCAACTGTCCTCGTAAGGAACATTGTTCCAACCGGGGGCCTCTGGACCACAGACGAACATTATTGCTTTTGGAAGCAGTTGTCTGGGATAATGAGGTGATAGACAGTCTCCATGAGGAATGCTTAAAGGATGTTAATCTCACCTAGTGAGGAGGGACTGCAGAGCTGTGGCAGTACCACGTAATTAAATAGCTGGTTGCTACAGGATATTGTGGAGGCCAAGAGTGGGGCTGGATTTCAGAGGAGAGTAGGCATGGTCATGGAAGGTAAATCCATGAGCAGCTCCTAGTCCTGATGTGACCGTGCTGATTTCCAGACTCCAGGAGGATGTGCCATGGAAAGCAACCATTTTCTCCATGACTTTTTCTTCTATACTCTTTCCCTTTTGGTCAAGACAGAAGAGTTAACTAGACTCTGATTCTTCCTTTAGTTTTATCTTCATATAGCATAAGAGGACTTAGAAAATCCTAAAGGGTGGATGAATCACATTGGCAAGGGGTTCAGAAATCAGAGGATCATCTGAAAACCTAGATGGGAATAAGACAGCCATAGTATGGTCAAAGAGTACTTAAGCATATGGAATAAGTTATGAGGGAATGGCAAGTGATGGAAAGACATCCTACTAAGATTTTAAGATGAGACTTTAAGGAGATAGGTTGAAGTTCAAGGGACACCTCCATCTCCCTCCCTTTTGAGGAGGGGGCTGGGAGAAAAGAGTGGAATGGGATTAAGAAGATTGCTGGGAAGTGGCAGGCGGATCGTGCTGCCTGCCCTTTCCCTGTTCCTAACATTTCTACCATCCTCCTGAGAGGAAGAGAAAATAAACGGAGGAATGGTAATGCTCAGGGTTACACAATCAGGGTCGGAGGCTGCTGACCTTGCCTCTAATGGTTTATGGGCAGCCACAGGCGTCCGTGTTTGTCTTACACATTATCTGCCAGTTGCCAAGTAGACTCGGTCCCAATATGCAGGAAATTACTTGAGAGCTATATTTAGCAAGATGAGCCCCTATCTTGATTTGGCTGGAAGCTGAGGCAGATTGAATCAATCTAGGGGAGAGACAGAATGTGTGGGGTCCCAGCAGAACATTTTTTCCCCCAAGTTTCCTGAGGTCCTTTGGCCTCCCTGGGGTTTCTGTGTGGACCAGCCTGAGGGTTGTCACAGGGAAGGCTGAAGAAAAGGGGATTTATGGGTTCCTGGTGCTGCTGCATGTTGCAGCACAGCCCAAGGTGGCTGGTCCCACCTCTGCTGCACAGGGAGGACAGCCACAGTGGGAGTCAGGCCTCCTGAGGGATTACAGGGTGGGCTCCAGCAGGCTGTGGTGGCCCTGAGGCTGCAGTTTCAGCCAGCTCCTCTGCCTAAGGCTGGACATGTTCCACTCAGCAAGCATGATGCTTCCCAGCATTCTTCCACCTCAAGCTCCCTCCCAAGCTCCTTAGCTCTCACACAGCTTTGGTTTCTCAGCCTTGTTCCCACCAAAAACTGGAATTAGGAGGTGAGAAGGAGGTGTTTTTTTTCTCTGGGTGATGGCTAGAAGTCACATTTTCAAAGATCAGCCCTTGTCCCAGCAGGCAGGTCCTCTGTCATGGGACAAGCTGTAGCACTGGCTCAGTCCCAGGAGAGACCTGCAAGGCTTGGCATCTGCTCATGGAGGGTTTCCCTCCAGTTTCCCATTTCTCTGAAGCCATGCAGGGAGGCTCCCTGAGGTTACCTGCCCTTCCTGCTGTTGTCTTCTTGGAGGTGTTTGTGGCAGGCCTGAGTCACAGCCCACAAAATCAGATTGGTTTTGGATCAGACCCCGTGAGGGGTTTGTATTGTATTTCAGCACAGAGGAACACAAAAGAGCAGAGTCTGGTTATTTGCTCAATAATTAGCAGCTCCGTCCCCTAAGGGGAGATAGATCAGTGCTGGGATGAGTCTCCAACCCCAGTGCCTGACGTTCCCCTGAAGCTACAGGCAGCAGCCAGGTGTTGTGGGGAGGAGGGGTTTTGTTCACCCTGGAGGGGTGTTCAGCGAGCCACGCTGGTTACCAGCTCAGGTGAGGAAAAGGGGCTCCATCTCTGGGCAAATGCAGAGCCCTGGGTTTCCATTTAACCTGGTAAGGTGCTTTGCTTGGCCTGAGCACACAGTGGGAATATCTGACAGGGAAGAAATGAGATGACAAATACTCAGGGAGACATCCCCAGGGAGAAATGCTAAGAGAAAGCATTTAGCTTGGTGTTGGTCTGAAATGTCACTTTTACCCCATCCTTTCATATTTTCATTAGTCGATTTGCTGATCTGAAAACCACAAGAGCAGTGTGCAAAATGAACAGTCCACCCAGAAGGTGGGTTGGTGAGGTTGCTGTGCCATGGGTATGGCTGCAGCAAACCCTCCAGGGTCTTGCACAGCATCCTCCACCGTGGGGAGATGTGTTCCTGCCCTTGGAGCCAGGGAGGAGAGCAGTGCAGGGCTCCTCATTGTCAACAGCTTCTCTCATTTGGGCTGAGAAAATCAAAGAATCACAGCATGTTAGGGGTTGGAAGGGACCTAAAATCCTGGTGTTTGCTGCAGCCCGTGAGCTGTTGGGGCATTGCAGGCAGCCTGCCCCTCTCTGGGGTGGCATTTCAGGTTGTGAGGTGGTTGTCTTCATTCAGTTCAGTGTTTAAAATGAAACGTGCTGGATTCAAAGGGAAACCCAAACCTGGGAGGGTGCTTTTGTGGATCAGGGCTCTCCTGCCTGCTTTCATTCCTGCCAAAGTAATCCCTGATGTTCCTTACAAACTCCACCCCAGCATTTGGGCTTCTGGTGGCATCAGTGTGTTCCTTGTTGGCCATGGCAGCGTGGTACTTGGAAAGCTGGCAGTGCTAGAGCCTGGCTGGCTATTGGCAAGCCTCTGACACCAGCTCCCACAGCCAGTCCTGTCTCCCATTGTCAGGAACATACCCTTGGTTTCAGCATTCATCACCATTTGTCTCTCGTAATTGCATTTTCCTGAGTACTAGAAATTAAATCAGCAGTGACAGAATATTTATGGCTTAGAAATATTCTGGATGATTTCTAGAGAAGCTGTTTCCAGTTTAGTTATTTATGTTCTTTTAGCATGGATTTTATAGTGGGAATGGGGAACTAAACAGTAAAAACCATATGAAACATGCTGAATGATTTCCTCCTTGAGCCAAACATACATTTGCTATAGGCAAAGAGGTGCTGCTGTGAGTGTGCACAGTGCAGAGCATCCAGACTGGGGCTGGTGCTTCAGGCTGGTTGCTGAGCTCACCTGGCACGTTTTCTCCACCTGCAACTTGTCATTATTCCCCAGATAGAGCCTGGGGCTGGTCTGGGAAGGCAGGTTGGACTCACACGGGAGAATCTCTTTGATCTGCTCCCTACTGTCGATCTCACTCGAACAGGGGCATCGCAGATGAATCTTGTCAGGGGGGCTGACCAGTCTCCCACTGGGAGCACCACAGAGCCAGGCTTTTCCTCCCTAGGAAGAGTGAAAACTGAAATGTCTAAATTTCCAGTGAAACTAAACATTGGAAGAAAGTGTTCAGGAAATTGGGAAGTGAGCTTGTCAGGTCTGCTTCTGTGACATCAGATTGTTTGAGGCTGACTTGCCCCTTGCACTGTCCCACTCTCTTCTTGTCCATTAGGCAGTGGGAATAAACTTGGCTTTGCTGAAATCAAGGATTTTGGTACTTTTCCTCACTGGCTATTTAGCTGCTTCACACACTTCTGTGAAATGTCCCTGTATCAGTATTTTCTCATATGAAACCGTTTCTTATGCACAACTATTCTTAGTGATAAGATCTTTTTACAGTTCCTATCCTATTCTCAGCTGTAGCCTCCCTGTGTTACTGTAAATTTTTATCACTTACTATAAATAAACAGCAGCCATGTACAGAAGGAGTCTTGGTCTCACAAGGGTGTGTCAGGATCCAGCCAGGATGATGATGTATTGCCAGTTGAACGGATGACCCTGCCACTGACTGCAGTTTTGCACATGCCTTAGATCAGGATTAGAGATAACCAGTGGCCAAATCTTCCCGCAGGATCCCCAAGTTTTCTCCATGGACCTCCTGCACATGTCAGAGAGCTGTGGGGGGAGTGGCTGCTGGGCTGGCTCAGCAGCAGGCAGGGCAGAGAGCACAGGGGGCCCCTTGCTGAATCCTCCCCAGCAGTTTGCATTCTCTGAGCAGCCCACAAGCTGAAAGGCTTTTGAGAGGTGTGGGTTTGATGCTGCCTGGGGTTCAGGAACCCAGTTAGGGTACAGCTGCAGAGACTGCCCATGGCATCTTTCTGCTCTCATCTGTAAAGACCAAAGTAACTCACTGCATCAGTGCTGCCAATCCTTTTCAGATCTTCCCCTGGATAGCCACAGCTGAGTTTCTAAAGACCCACCTTGTTACTCCTAGGATACCCTAAAGAAATTCTGTGTGGCCAAGTGCACGTAAAAAAACCAACATATAAATAAATAAAAAGGAGGACCTTTGTCTGCCTTTAATAGTTCAAGTGTTTCCTCAGGCACCACAGGCTGCCTGTCCTTCCTGCAGAGATGGCTGCTGCAGAGAAGGAGATAACAGCCTATCTTTTTATAGGATGCTAGGAGACCATAGGTGGAGAGCCCAGTTCAAAGTGCAGGTCACTGAGCTCCTATAAATTGTTGCTGACATCCCCGATAAAACCCGTGTTCTCCCTTCCTCCCTGTGTCTTCTTTTAGTCAGGGGAAAGGGCTGGTAGTAAAGATACTGTTTGTCCACTTCACTCAATACTTTGATGTTTAAAGCTGTTTAATATTTATTCAAACTGCTCCTTAAATGTAATTGGAAGGATTGCACTTGGCTTTTTATGATTGTCTGGAAGGGTAATGAGAAGAGCACTCAAACCCATCTGTGACTGAGGGATGGGCAGCACAGGACTCTCCCCCAGCAGAGGAGCAAATCAGGCCTAGGCTCCCCCTGCCCCCCAGTAGAGATCAGATATACAGGGACAAATAGATTGTTTACTGGGAAAAGATGTTTTTATGTTGATTGGGAGTGTCTGGAAAGCCATGCTGAATGGTGACATCCCTGCTCTCCCTTCCCTTTTCCTCTGGGAAAAAGGTGCCATTTTAATCTTTGTGGAAAGAAATGTTTAGGTTTCTTATTTCTACTTGTCTCTACAAAGGTTTTGTGTAGAAGATGGAAAATCTCTGAGAAATGTAGAGAGACATTTGAGTTTGAGAACACTGAAACAAAAACTTTGACTTGATTCAAACTAAAAAAACTGGAAGGAAAACACAAACTTCTCAAGGCAACCTACAGCAGCATCTCCCATTACTGCTGGCAGTGAGTTGAAAAAAACCCCAAACACCCAAAACTCTTCAGCCAACTTGGGATGAACTATTTGGTATCTTTGTCTTCCAGCTCCTGCAGTTACAGATCTGTTCCCTGAAGAACATCTCTGAAGATCCTTTCATGTCTCCCCATCACAATACACCTGAGTGTTTCACAAGGTTTTCATCAGAATGTGCTCACAGGGAAATGGAGATACCTCTATTGTGTTGATGGGAAAATTATGAGAGACTGACTTATCTCATCTAGTTTCAGTTATCTAGAAACCAGGCGTCTTGTCTAAGCTGCTTGTCTAAAACCACACTGTAGTTGATTTTCTCCCACTGTTAGATCTTCTCATCAGGGTTGTGGAATGTGGGCAGGGAGGCTCTTCTGCCTTTAGGAAATTTCTCAGCTGTAATATCAAGGGAGGAGGAAAAGAGAGTAATTGATTTTTATTTTTTTTTCTGTGCTAGCATAGTGCTTCAAGTGTCTTCTAGGAGGTGAATTTGGACTTCTGCAGCTATGAGAAATGCAGCTTCTCTGGCCATCTGCTTTTAGTGGATATAGGGTTAATGAAGCTGAGGAGTCATGAGTGCTGGAAGGGAAGCCACCCAGCTACCATCTTCATGAACTGGGAGACATTTACTAAGGTGACCAATAGTCCAGAGAGGCTCAGATGGCCCTTTCTCTGTGACTACATCTCAGAGAGGGGTTGCAAAAGCCTTGAAACATTTAAACTCAGCAATTAGAGCAGGTGGCAAGACCTTTCAGGAGAGTAATTCCACCTGTGATGTTAAGCTCCATTGGGATTTCTTTGCAGTCCAGCTCCATGCTTCAAGGACTGTCATTCAGCACCAAATACACCCCCAGAGCTACAAAAGAGCCACTGTCCTCTGCTTAATCTGTGGATTGTATGTCTCTATTGGTGCCTGCCTGAAGTGTAGTACACACAGCTCTAATAGAAGCAATTAATGTCAATCATATGGTACCTCCTCACATGCTCTGTTTGGACTAATACAACCATCTTAATTGCCCACGTTTCTTTCCAAAGTATGTTCCACTTAATGATGCCTTTTCTAACACTGCAAGTCTGTTGTAGCAATCCCATTTCTACCAAATATAATTTTCAGCAACAGTTTCTCTCTCCTCTGCTCCCTTTCAGACCTTTAACTTTTGCTTCCTTCATCCCCAAGCTCTGCACAGACCAGTTGGCTCCAGCCAGGACTCATTTCCTTCGTTGTCCTCGTGAAGCACTCGCCTAACAGCTCTGACATCTGACAGGCTGGTATTGTTCTGCTCCTGTTAGTAAAGCTTCTGAGTTGTATGTACAACAGGCTTTGGAAATGCTCTTCTTAGCTCGGGGGGACGTCCTGAGAAAGAAAAAGTGAGTTGGCACCCAAGGAAACTCGGTCACATTAAAGCAGAGACAAAAATACTTCTTTTTTTAAAGAGCTTTAAAATAGTCCCTAATGTAAAAGCTTAGCAGCTGCAGCAACACAGAGCCTGAATCATTTCCATGGATTTGCTGCAGCAATGGAGCCTGAACCATTTCCCTGTATTTACACACACGTGTGTGTGTGTGTGTGTGCCCACACCAGCCTCTGTGTTTTGTTTCCAACCTGTTTGGTGCTGTGAGCAGCAGCACAACATCACCCACTCTCAGGTCAACACCAATTTATTCCTCACTCAGGTGTGAAGAACAAGTCGTTGGCTTCTGCCAGTCTGAAGTGGGCCATCTGATTTCAGTTCCAGCTCCCAACAATTCATGCCTTGCACACACCCTGTCATGTTTATCATCAGACCATGAAGGCCTGGTTTCAGTGAGCCAAGATGTGTCAGCTACATCTGGCTTTCTCTACTGTACTTGAGAGAGAGGGAGAAAGAAAATGAGTAGGAAACTGAGGCTTTGAAGCCCTTCAATGCTTATGGTCAGCCTGTGAAATGGACCTGGAATTCTCCTTGCCAGCCTGGAATGGGTTTCAAAAAGGTATGGACATTCCCACACTGCCTTGGAAGACAGTGGTGTGTTCTGTGTGGTGGATGGAAACAGGTGGAGGTGTGGGTGTGAGATAGGAGTGTAAGATAGGAATCACAAGGGAAATGGTTAATTCTTTTAGGTAAGGCAATGCAGAAGTTTCTAGGCAAGCCATAGTTTTCATGGTATTCTGTGAAAAGGTAATTTTTGACTTCAATTTGCACATGAAAGAAAATACAGAAGGTGTGCATGCTGGAACCATGGGCCTGGTGCAGTGGGGTGTGATCAGCAGGGCTGGGAGAGCAGAGAAGAAGGATGGGGGTCAGTTCAGCATCTCTGTGTTTCCTAAGAGCTCAGCTGGGCTGCTTTGGCTTGGTCAAAACCCCTGCTGGATGATTACAGCCTGCCAAAGGGATTTTTCCTGGAATCCCTTTCGTGTATATTTACACTTTTTCTTATTATCCTACTCTTACTTTTGGAATTTCTGGGAACTTGTGAACAAAAAACTCCTCATTTATGAGTCTGCAATTTCAGTGCTCTCTGAACTTCTTAGATAAAATGTTATTTATAAGCTACAGCATCATAATACTGTTGATTTCCACCTTTCATACCAGGAAATGAAGAAGTACCTTCCAAGCTTTTACCCTGGGCTTGTTTTGATTGCTTGTTTCTGTAAGCTCATGGTGCAGAAACAGTCCATCTTCATCTCTTAAAGCAAGTAGGAAGAACCAGACACCTGTCCTTCCATCTGTCTGCTGCTCTGTCAGCACCATACTGATGCCTGTCCTTAAAGGAGCTGAGTGTTCCCGTATGGAAGCAGAGGCAACGTGCTTACTGCTCCACATGGACTCAGGGCTCTGATACTGGTACCTACAAAACTCTTTCCCTGAGTTTCTATTGCATGTGGAGCAGCCCAAACATGGCAGCAGCTCTCACATGTGATGTTTAATCTCTCCATCCTTCAAAAAGTAGCTAAGAAATTGCTTTGAGCAGTTATTTTGTTTTTTGGTTTTTTTTTGTTGTTGTTGTTGTTGTTTGGTGTATTATTTTTTTTTCCAAAAGGAGGCTGAAGATGTAAATCCTTTGATACATCCTGTTCTGGATGGGACAAAATTATACTTCAGAAGAGCATACATTCACTCTATAAATGTGCATTATTTAGTACCTCCACAAATAAGAAGGGAAAATAAAAATCGACTGGCCCATTCAGTCAGAGAAGAAAGAGCAACTTAACAGAGCTGTGAGTTTGTCTTGTCTCTTGATGGGAGCAGAGGAGGATTTCTCAGATGCTGTCAAGATACGAAGAATATTAAGAGTTATTTAATAACATAATTTAGAAGCAGTGTGGGCAGTCCCAGCAGCATGTGTAGAGTGCAGAGCTCTCACCACATGAGAGGGTGCTTAGTAAGTGGCTGATTGCTATGAGACATAAGGATTTTCACCACCCTGCTCTACTCTTCATCTTATCACATCGTCCTTTGTTCTGTCTGTGTAAATAACCTTTGAGAAGCAATTTCAACTCAGGGGGCTGATGACTCCTTAACCCAACTTCATGCACAGCCTGGAGCTGTGGAAGGATCTGCCAATCCCCATTTTTTTCCCTGAAGAGGGAGGTTATTGTTGTTTGAAGAGATGATGTGCTGTGCACTGGGTAATGAGTCTCAGAGGGATCATTACCAGAAGGTGCTCTTCTGCTGACACCCTGGTTACTAGCACTGCACTGAAGACATTCCACATTCTCTCCTGGGTTTTTGTATTCCTAGTGTGCTCATCAGCTCTATCCTAGGAAGTGTTCACAAGCAGTGAAGGGGAATGTGTGTAGGACCAGAACTCAGCCCTGCTCAATCAAAGCTTCTTCAGTCTGCAAAAGAAGATGGGGGAATTTTGAGGAACATAATTTTTTGTCAGTCAAGCATTCTCAGAACTGATCAGTGCTTTTAGGTCATGTACTGTGTTAAAAAGTGGATAGTTCTTACTTTCAGTAGATATTGCTCATGAGTCATTGAAGTTTTGTTGCTTTACTGAGGCAAAAAATACTTAAGCAAAAGCTGTGTGGTGTTTGAAGTGAAGAATCAAAAAGGGAAGAGTGAGAACTCTGAACAGTTTCTGTGGTTTCCATTATCATGAGGCACAAACTCCTCTCAATCACTCTGTGATTTCTTCTCAGCAATTTCATGGCAGCAGGAAAGTCTAATCCTCATTAAATGCCATTAGACACTGTCATAATCATACACTGATAGAATTATTTAAGTTGGGATGTGCCTCTGGAGGTCATCTAGTTGTCACTCAAATGCAGGACAGCTTCCCATGTTCATACCTAAGGTTCCTCACGAGTGATTTAGAAAAGCCAAGAATTAAACTGAAGTTTCTTGTATCCTATTGTGGAGCCCCTGAATTCCACCTCTATAATCCATGTTTTCTAAGTGATTTTAAAGAAGAGTTTGAAAAACAGGCTGATCTAGTGTAGTTTATGAGCTGTAACATCATCTCCACATGGGCAAAGGGAGTGTTCAGTGGCACGACACCAAGTCAAAGAGTGAGGGGTAGGAAGGGCGTATGAAAAAATAAGTGTTTCACTCTCAGGGCATTTGGGAAAAAAACCCTTATGATGTACACTGAAGGTTGAAGAAAAGCACCCAAATGCTTTCATTTTATCCAGCTGATTACCTATTGCAGTGCTCCAAAGTTCAGCCTTTTACTAGCTGACTAAGATTGAAAGACATTTTCTGCTTGTTTTCTCTGCAAACCTCATTGCACCGACAAGAAATACATTGTCCATATGGGGTGAAGAATGGCATTTAAGTATCGTGTGTTGAAATCCCACTTGCTTTTACACATTATGCTTCAAAGCCCTGCTTCCTGGATACAAAAGTAGTTGTGTTTCCAGCAGAAGGTTTACATAGTTTAACATGAAGTTAAAGCACCAGGGGTACGAAGCCAGCCATGTATATAAACCATTAAACAATTTCAGCGCAAAGCTGCACGAAATGTCTAGGAAATTTAAAAGCCCTATTAAAAAATCCACATTTAAGCTTTCTTTGTTTCTAGCAATGATGCTTTGAAACGTGGAAAAGGTGGTTAAAAAAAAATTCCCTGACAATAAACAACCCAACCCCCCCACCCTTTGCTTGGTAATGGAATTTCGTAGCAAAGACGAAAGATCCAGGTCCCTTGCTTCCCAATTGGTCCTGCTCCAATCCTGAGCTGGCTTTTAAGTTTTCTGCAGTGTAAATGTTCTCTTTATGAAGTGGGCTACAGCCAATGCCCATGGAAGCCTCTCCTAAGAAGGTGTTATTTTAATATATGAAGGGCAGTCATTTTATTTCATAAAGATAGCTTGTTCCACGGAGGAAATAAACATCGCACTTGACAGATGCAGGGACGCTCAAAGATCCTCAGCTCCCCCGGGCTCAGGGCAAGGCCCATAAAGCATTTCTGTGTTCCCTGCATTATGGTGCATGGGGCTTTAGATGTCTTCTCTGAAAACCAATTCTGTGGTATGACTGTAGCCACCTAATAATTTTCTTTTCCTTCTAAATACCATGCGTGAATGCCAGAGACTGCAGGAAGAAGCACGGGGCTCTGCAGGAGGGTGCTGATAGAAAAGGGAGAAGGGTCCCTAGGTGAGCACATAGCCCTCTCTATACTCAGTTGTAGTGAATTTGCTGGGAACTGGCATCAGGCAAGGTGTGAAGGGTTCAAAACCAATCTAAGCATGATCAGTTTATGGGAATAACATCTCTCTTGGGATATCAGAGCTCAGGCTAACAGAGTTCTGCAGCCCTTGTTTCACCAGGCAGTTTGTCCCACTGTCTGTCTGAGATTGCCCCAACAAATTCCTCCTACGTCACTGAATTCACTTGTTTTGAAGATGTGTCCCCAGGGTGCTGTGGGTGCCTGCCCCTTTTCAGGATGGGTGCAATCTGTGTCTGAGATTTAATTCCCTTTGCATGTCGCGAGACCTAGAGGCCAAAACGCTGCTGTAGCAGTTGGAGGGATAGTTCAGATGAGAGGGATGAGAAACCTGCTGCCTTATCTATTAATCCAGTGCTGTGTTATCCAGAAATTATGGGGAGCTGGCTGCTGAGCAGAGGTGAGGCTTATCCAGAGTTATTCCGACCACGTTTCTCAACGTCGTGTTTGTTGTGCTTGGAAGGAGCTGGATCTCTCTGTCGTCCCTCTCCCTTCCTCTTACTGAGCACAGTAGCTACACTATATTCTTACTGGAGACCTGTGGCACTCAATGGTGAACCAGAGGTGCTTCATTTTTCCCTCACTGGATGAATGAAGCCAGGGTTGAGGTGTGCAGGGGCAGTGGAAGCAAGGAGAGAAGGAGAATTCACCTTGAGATAATCCAGGTTTCCTTAAGGAGCAGAAGATATACTGAGGACAACACCTAGTGCAGGAGCTTTGCTGGGCCAAAGAAAAGTTCTCTGTCTGTCTCAGAGTGCTTCCAGCCTTTCTGCTGGTGCAAGAATTCCAGGTGGAGTGGAGAGAAGGCTGAAAGAAAGCTTAGGTAAAGTTCCCTGTCATTCCAGTAACCTACACACATGTCATTCTGTCACCCAACCCCGCTGCTGCTGCTCCAATGAATGCAAAAGGGAGAGGCTGTGCTGAAATCCATAGTGCTTTCTAAATAAAGCTTCTAGTGTTGGAAAACATAATTGAATTCCCAGGACAAATAGCTCAGAAATGGAAGAATTTGCTTTTTCATGCACAATGTATAACTATTCTTGTAATAGAACAATGTCATCAGCAGCAAATGCTGTTGTTGGCACTACTTTAGCATTATAGTTAGAATTTTGTGATACAACAATTTGGGGGGTTTGTTCTGTATTGTATTTTATTTTATTTTTTTTGTGATTCATCATATATTTACCAGTAAATGTTGCTAGGGAAATGACCTCTCAGAACAATGTTTGTATGATGTTGTACCCACCAGTGTCAGGGAATTTCTAATGAAAGAAGTACCACAAAATAAATTGTACAACCTTTCAATTAACCTTCAGTTTCCTTTTCAAAAGGAAAGCTGCAGAAATGACAGCTTCTACTGTATTTATTTATTTTGTCCTTTGCAAATTTTTATTTCCTTTTTGAATTTTGCTTTTCAGAAGTTTGTGTTTTTTATCTGAATCATTTCAAGCTGTCACTAATACATAACCACTTTTGATTTTGTTTTTCCCCCCACTCAGCAATCTTCCCCAAGAAAACAATATTTAATTCACTGCTTTACATTCTTCTATAGGTATTGCATGTGTTCTCTCCCAGTATTTCTTGCAGCAGCCAGACAAGACTATCGTGACAGGGTTTTGTCACAATGAAGGAGGGTTTTTTGGGTTTGGGAAAAATCTATTGGGAAGCCAACCAGTGTGATTTGGCAGCTCCTTTCTTTTTGCTTTTGTTCTCCTTGGACCAGATGGGTTTCTTACTCACTGGCTCCAATGGGACTTCTTGTGGGGTAAAATACTGTATAACATCAGTGCAGTCCTTCCAATCTGGCCCTCCCTGTGCACAGAGATATTAAAAGTCCACTTTTATGTGGACTCAATGGGACTAGGAGAATTAGAGACTCTGCTGAGTAACAGCTTTGAAATGCTTTTTCCTATGTAGGGTAGCTGTTGAGGACAGGGAGTGGAGTCTCCTGGACTAACTGGGAAGTTGATGTGGAGGAGGGAGGCTGGTGGATGTCTGGGTATCTGCTCTGGGAAGCCTTGTTCTACACAACCCAACTCAGTCAAGCCTCAGACATCCCAGCCCAGCCCCTTGGTTTGTCATCTAGAACTATGAAAAATAAGGGCAGGGTGGGTGCAGAAAGTTCTCATTTTGTACCAGAGGCTATTTTGACCTCTCTGTGTTTATTTTGCCCAGACATAAATGACAAGACAAGATGTAGGGCATGGTGAAGCAATGCCTGGGAATTTTGCCACTGATGCTAATGCTGTTGGTCTCTAATCCCTTTCCAGCAAAGGCAAGGGGATGCCTCAGCAAAATGGCCTCCCACACTGGAGAGACACACCAGCACCATTCACAGTTGTGGAGACAGTGAAACAGTATTTTGGGGAGAAAAAAAAAAGAAAAAAAGAACTCATTCCTTAATATATGGTCTTATAGGGTAAATATTTACCCAGCCATCTAAAGGCAGGAGTAATCGCTGCAGTTTTCCTTTCACTCAGAGACTTGAGATTTTTCCCTGACTGAAAAAAAAAAAAAAAAAAGCAGAAGTCCAATTTTGTGTATGTGCAGAAATCAAAGCATTGCCCTTGAAATGGGTTTTTCAGCTGTCTCCTGGGTATTTTGGGGTTAGTTTTCACCACGTGAGGTTCTGAAGTGCGTACTCAAAGGTTCAAACACAGGAAAATTGGCTATCACTGCCAGCTCTGTTGGGTGGGGAGAAAGCAGTTCCTTTATAGAAAAAGGAAAAAAAAAAATAAAAAGGAAAGACTTTTTTCTTCTTCTTCTTCCAAGCAACTATATGAGAATGAGCTGGAAGAAGGCTTGACTTTTATTATATCCTGTAATCAAAGTTGAGCATCTTACTTGCTTCTTTTCTCCAAGACCACCCTGGAGGTAGCAGTCCACACACACACACCATTTTGGTATGTTGAAACCCATAAATTTCATAACAAAATATAGGAGCTGAGGTTGGAGGAGGACTGTAAGACAGAAGGTGCTGAAATGTAAAGTCTGTGTGTGTTTGAAGGGATGTCATTTATTACATACTTCTGCCTTCTTAAAAAAAAACCCAACCAAACACCCTTACTGTTACCACACAGACTGTATAAATATATATTGCTCGGTGCAAGGTGGTGTGGTGTAAAGATTTTATTGGCCTGCAGTAGCTTAGCTTGAGTAGCAGCAGCCTGACAGGCTCTGCATCTCCTGGGATGAGTGCCAGGAAAAGATCTCCTTGGCCTGGGTAGTGAGGCCGTCCTGGTGACACCACAGAGGTGTCAGCCTGGTGAGGACAGTGACCCTTGTGCCTCAGGACACCAACGTGCTCCTGGCTGCCTGGCATCAGGAAGGAATTTCTCCTTTGGTTGTGTTGTTCCAAAGCCATTTCTTGTGGGGTTTCACACACTTCTCTCCAAAGCTGCTGCCACTGGTGACTGCAGGAATTGGGTAATGAAGGTGATTGACTCCCTGGAAGGGGCCTGATCTGGCAACTCTTCTGTGAGTTCTCTAATGACACCTGTTTCATGTGGTTTGGAAGGTGCTTTGATGGGGCACTTTGTGCACATCTCTGTAATGCCTGCCTCTCTAAAGCTCCTTTCATAAATGCAGGAATAATTTAGGTTGGCAGGGAGCTGTGCAGATCTCCAGTCCAACACCCCACTGCAGGCTGGGCTGACTTCAGACTCAGGTCAGCTCGCTCAGGGCCTTTCCCACTTCAGCTCTGAAAATCTCCAGGGGTGGGAATTTTGCTGCTTCTCTTTCTATTCTTCCTTGTGGACTTTCCAGCAACTTTAGTGGAGGGGATACTTCTAGATACATCTGTCTTGAGGTCTAGAAAGGTGGAGTCTCTCTAGTCACAGTCATTTTTTCCTTCTAAGATCAAGTGAGAAGAAGACTTGTCTCCTGCTGGAGTTTCTTTCATCCAGGGAGAGGTGGCTGAGACCTCACTTGGCCTGAATCATTTCTGGCAAGCTCTGTCTTCCTCCACTGAACCTGGGAAGAATATAGATGTCTGCCTTAGATTTAAGACCTGTGTGCTGGACAGCAGTAGTTACCTGGAATGAGTCTTGGCCAAAATACAAAGTCATCCAAGGTAAAGGGAACGGTGACAGTTTATGTAATACAGCATCAGGGGCTGGTGATGAAAAAAAGCCCCAAATTACTAGAGAATGTAGTTCCTTTGATTTGTAATGGTGTAGAAGTACAATTCCTGAGCAGCAAGATCTTCATGGCAGCATGTTTCTTGATAGGACTTTGCTTCTGTTGCACTTCTGAGATCAGTGAAGACAGATCCTGTTGAGAAGTGGTTTTGGGTTTCAGCAGTGTCAGCTGACATTGGAACTCTGCAAGTTTGATGGGGACTATCCTTACTGCAGCTGGTAGAAACATTCTGCCTGTTGCTGTTTCTTCAGCAGAAAGATATTTCAAATAAAATGGTATGAAAAACAACCCATCTGTGAGATGGGAGGAAAAAATAGACAGTTTGGTCTGATAGAAAGTAAGCAAAAACCCAACAATTACAAAATCTTTTAGAAGATTCTGGCAGAAAATCATTGGCAGCTCCTAAAATTCCACTGAATTCTAGACTTCCCCAACAAAATCTGCTTCTCTGGAACTGGAGCTGGAAAATCTCTGGAAAAGGTGCTCTCCAAGATTAGAAAAAAAACCCAGGCACTATCACTTGAGGGGAAAAGAGTCCCCAAGATTTTGGGATAATATACTAATACATTTCTCCAATGAATTGCTGTTTGTTTCTTCTTCTCCTGTATGAGCAGAGGCCCCATGCTTAGCATACAGCCCTAGATTTCAACAAGTCCCAGCTAATTTCTTGAGAATGAGCAAGTTTTTCCTATTCCAGCCTAAAGAGAAAAAAATACTCCAGCCTAAAGAGAAAAAAAACCCCAACAGTCAAGGACAAAGGAAAAATCATGGTTTATCCTGATTTAGGAAATATCCATGGCTTTTCTTAGCAAATTCAACTGCAGTCCTACCTGCAAGGCAAAGCCTTGCCACACTGTCTTGTTTTCAGCATGCCAGGGGAATAAATGGAGCAATGGAGTCTGGAAGATCTTGCTGCAATTTGAAAAGTAACTCTCTCCTACTCCTACCTATTGCCACAGAAGGGAAAAATGATGGGAGTAAGAAAAATAAAGGAGTAAGAAAAATAAAGCTCGTGCAATATCAAAGCTTGCTGGCCTGTCTAATAAAGTTGTCTGTATTTTTACATTAATTCTGAAAAGAAATAAAAAAGAATAATGAAAAAATAATAACAACAATCAACCCAGGACTCATGTGTGTGGTGCTGCCTGGCTGATGTGCCACACTAGCAACCCACAGCAAGGGCACCCAGAGCTGCTGCATTCCTCACCCCGCAGCGGGCAGGGCTGGCTGGGAGCTCAAGAGGAGCAGCTTTGGCTGCTGGATGGGAGCTCAGAGGAGCAGCTTTGGGTTCCCTGGGCTGGGGCCAGCACAGCTGTGGCTGGTGCTGAGCCCAGCCCTGGTGCAGGGGGGCTGGGTGCCCACTCAGCCACATGGCAGAACTAACCACGCTCTGCTCTTGGGGTGCGCTTGCAGCTGTGGGCAAGGCTCTGCTCCTTGCAAGTGGGGGGAAATGTTACTTAGTTTTAAAAATCTTGGGAAAGGAGGGTGTTTCAGGAGAAAAAAAAAAAAAGAGGTAATGTTTCAGTTTGGGTACATTTGTATCATACCCCTTTGGAGCTGTAGGTTGGTTAACCTCTGGGGGTCGAGCTCTCGCTGCAGCAGCTTCTCTTGAGGCTCACTGGTCAGAGACCCTCATGAAACAACCAACCTCCTGGTGCTGTCTGAAAGATGCCAGCACGGAATTTAGTCTCTGGAGAAAAAAAGTGAACACAATATACCCAAGCAATCATTGCATTCATATTTTGTTTTATTTTTTCTTTGTGCATTTTGCACAAAGGGAGATCCAGTGACAGGACACAGGGCAACGGGTGCAGCTGGAACATGGGAGGCTCCATGGAAACATAAGGAGAAAGTTTTCCACAGTGGGGGTGACAGAACCTGGACCAGGATGCCCAGGGAGGTTGTGGAGTCTCCTTCTCTGGAGCCTTTCCAAACCCACCTGGATCTGTTCCTGTGTGACCTGTCCTGGGTGACCCTGCTCTGGCAGGGGTTTGGACTCAGTGATCTTCAGAGGTCCCTTCCAGCCCTGAACACTCTGTGACTGTGAAATCACCTCTCTTCTGCAATGGGGAAAAAAACCTATCTTTTCTAAGTGCTGTGAGATCTGCTGGAGAAGGTGTGATATGGGAGTTAGGAAATGAGGATAGTCATTGCAGTGGAAGTTTAGGTGGATCCTCTCACTGGGGAGGTTTAGGGACAAGTCAGCTGGGGAGTGAATACCAAATTTTAACACAGTTTGGTTCAAATATCCTTCCTGTGAGTGTTCAGGCTATTAATGAGCAGTGTGTCTTTTTGGCCCCTTTCCTCTGCCCTGCCTGTCAGTTACTTGCATCCTCTTGTAGAGCAGCAGCAGTGGTAATCTCTTTCAGATGGTCCCAGTATCTGTCTATATCTTGGCCAGATCATGAGAGAAAAAGGGGATCATCAAAACCAGAAGAAACTTAACAGAGCAGCCATCCAGGATGAAGTGATGGAAATTTGTGGGTGAGAGAAGCTGAGTTTCTGCTGTTGCTGTTGTGTTTTTAAACATAGAGGGCATGTCACTGCTTCTCACTTGTCATTCTCTGGGTTAGAGTAATCTGTGGCTCCAGAAAGCTGTGACGTAAATAGAATAGGAAAGGAAATATTTTGTCAATTGCTGAAAGTGGCCATATGTTGCAATCAGATGTGCAGGAATTAGAAAAACAAGAACAAGGAAACTTTGTGTAGAGCATCAAAGGCAGAGTTGGCTCACATTTTGAAGAGCAGAAGCGTGGCCCTCATTGTTTGTTGACTTTCTCCCAGTTTTCGTGCTTGAAGCACTTGAGCTCGTGGCCATGTTAAGGGTGTGTTGACATTGGAAGGCAAAACCTGTGTCTCTTGGGTGCAGCAAGACTTAGGCAGCTGAGATATCAGAATTAGGTTTAGAGCCTATTTTTATTTTGGTTTATATCCTGAATACCTGGAGCTGTGACAAGGATACTTCTAACAAAAAAAAAAAGAAGTGTATTTCCAAGGGATCATACAGAACCAGAGCCAGTATTTGGAGCCATATGGCTGTTAGAGGTTCAGATCTCATGGTGTATCTGCAGAGCCATACAGGACTAGAGATGCAGATGCTGAGCAGAATCCTTATCACCTTTTTATTCTGTATGAAGTTGTTCTTTGAAAGTTTAACCCAACTGTGACCAAATTTCTACTGGAAATTATTTTTGGCTGGGTTCTCAGTGTCTGGTGAGGGTTGATTTGGTGCTGCAGTCATGCTCTTCCTTGAGTCATTTTTAGCAGATTGTTTTTTCTCCTGTCTCTGGTTATTTCTCTTCAGGAAAGATGTAGGAGTTAGTGAGTGGTGTTGCTCTCCCATCATTTTGATGGAAGCTGGCCTAGGAGTCCAGCAGTTACCAGGGAGCTATTGAGACAGGAGCACAGTTAGGTGTGGCAAAGGAAATGAGGCTCTAAAGAGCATTGACTGAGAAGTTCAAGTTGTCTGGGGAAAACACTTGCACAGAAAAAAATTCCAGCATGATTTGTAAAGGTTGGCAAAGCTTTGCCAAAACACAATCAGGGGCTTATGCTGGGATGTGTCTGACAATGTTGACTGTTGACTGTAGGCTGATGCAACATCTGTGGAAGCGTGTTAGGAATTCAGGTCCAAAGTGCACTTCACCTAATATGTACTACATCAAACATCCCCATTTCTCAAAGATGATCTGTTACAAAACACTCCTTTGTGTTTTGCCCCCTTCCGGAGGTCGGATTTCTCTCCCTAACCCATACCAGGTGAGATAGGCTGCCTGTCTTCGTGTTCATCCAAGTGTCAGGCATGCTCTGAGGGATGTTCAGCCCTGAACTAGCCTTTGACACACCAGAACAAAACAACCTTCCCTTGGTTTGTGCTGAACAAATGGGGTCTTGCCACAGACAGCTTCTCTTGTCCCTAGTGCCTCAAGCACAGTGTTGGCTCTTGACTCTGTGTTCACAGTTTGAGGCACTGGCAGCTCTCCTGTGTCTTCTTTGAACACTGGATTTTGGTTTTTGTGATGGTGGGCATGTTCTCTAGAGTTCACAGGCTCTCCATCCAGGCTGTGTGAGGCTTCTGGAGCCTCTCTGACCTGGCCCTGGGGGTGATGGCAGTGGGGAAGGAACAGGACAAGCATGTGCTGGATCAGTTGCCAGTCCTGAACCTGCTTGTGCTGTTCTAGATGTAGCTGCTGGGTCTCTCCAACTGTGCTGGATCTCAAATTGATGCCATGACTGGAAGCACTGTATTTTCTGAAGTTACAACAAAGGAAACAATGCTTAAGGTGGAGAAAAGGAAAGAAAAGGCACTTATGTCTTCATTTATTTTAAAGAATCATCAATTTTATTTAAGACTAAAAAAAAGAGATTTGTATCTAAGTGGCTTTAGTGCAGCACTAGACAATTAACATAATCACATTTAATTTCAGTATAATTAGCATGCTGTAATTAAAACAGCCATTAGTGCAATTAGAACACATATAAAATTAGCACGAGGTATTTTAATGACAGGATCTGCTGTACTTTCAATTACCCTGGCGTGGCCAGTAAAGCTGCTGCTGTCATTTTGCATTTCAGGTGGCATCTGGTGGGCAGCTCTTGTAGTCAGGGGGCAGAGGAACCAGTGGAGGGTGGCAGTGGAAGCCACAGAGCTGTAGCTCTGCTGCCAGAGTGTGTTGTCGGGCTGATGATTTCACGGGAGGATGCTCAAGTGTCTAAATTAGCCCTGTGTGGATTAGCAAGATTTTCTTGCCTGCATCCAGCAGGCAGCAGGTTCTGAGCATGTTGTAGGTGTCTGGATAAAACCTGTCCTGGATCCTGTCATTCTTGGTGGATCTGTGTCAGTTTTCAGCAGCTGGAGGTGCAGTGGCCTTTTGAATTGTGGCTGGACTTTCATTATTGGAGAGGTTAAGCTTCATGAAAGCTATTTAATGAGACTGACAGTGTTTTCTGCATGCTTTCCCTGGAATTCATTGTACGGGCAGGAAGGTGTGTAAATCAAACAACCAGCACATCAGACGGGGCCAGGGGGGTTGGGGGGGGGAGGGGGGGTAGCTGAGCAGGAGGAATTATTGGATGCCCTCATAAAACTTTAAAAGGCTTGAATGTCAAGTTTAAACTCTTGGGGCCTTAAAACTCGAGTCTCAAGGCACTTCTACCTGCTGTTTCATCACATAAGCTTTTCACTGTTCATGAGCTGCAAACCCAAGATGATTATGACTTCTATTTCCCTGCAGTGTATTTAATTTCCCTTTACTGTTGTCATCATACCCATGTCTGAACCACCTTTCATCTCCTCCTACCACTCATCATCCTTTCAGTTGTAGCCAGTGATGCATAGGCTTTTTAAATAGAGTGTTCCTTGTAGGCTCTTATATCAAAATCTGTTTAACCTCTGGCGCTTTCAAGCTTAAAGCAAAATCACCGCGCATTAGCAGCTCTAATGCCTCACTGCGCTCGATCTGCCGAGCGGTACCGCAGCGGGGCGGGGAGGAGCGGCCTGGCCCCTCCGCCTGCTGCTGCCGCTGCTGCCCCGGCTGCTGCTGCCCCGGCTGTGCCCTGGCTGCTGCTGCCCTGGCTGCTGCTGCCCCGGCTGTGCCCTGGCTGCTGCTGCTGCTGCCCCGGTTGTGTGCCGGCTGTGCCCCGGCTGCTGCTGCTTCCCGCTCTGCCTCAGACTCCTGCCTGAGGCCCTGGGTGCCCCACAGCAGCCAGACATCACCCACAGCACATCCTTACAGGGGAAGGGCAAGAGATGGTCTTAAAGTGACGTGGCAGAGTGAGGAAGGCTCTGAGTTCTTCCTCCCTGACGCCACGGACACTCTCCAGACATTACCTTGCTATGGTTTTGTCCGGGGGAAACACCACGTGTCTCATCCTTTGCTGACCCAGGGAGCCTCCCAGCATCCCATCTCCTCATCCTTTATCTCTGTCACCAGAAAAATCTTAGGTGCTGGGGCCTCTGCTGTTGTATTTAGGAGGTAATGCTCTGCATGCCCCATCAGACTGATTTACCCCATACCCTAAGCGACAGGGATATTCACAGTTAGGTAGAACTATCAGTGCCCACAGCAGAGCAATTAAACTGACAACTCAGGGGCTCAAATCTGAATGCAGAGGAAGTTGAGGGTCACATGCAGTTGAATCTCTGCTTTGATTAGGGTTGGCTGGAGCAAAGCAACAATTCCTAACGTGTCTGCCAGGAACTAGCTCAGGAAAGCTGCCTTGTAGTGTCGTGTCTGCTGGAGTTTCCTCATCTTGGTTCCTTCATCACCCCACAAACCAAACTGTTTAGTAGCAGCTGTAGCAGAGATGATAGAAAGTCTGTCTGGGGAGGGGATCCTGAACTGAACTCTTGGCTCCCCAGTGAGATCAGTCGTTACATTTTTTGGGTTAAAGCAACAACAAGAATTGTGACAACATAAGTACTTGTAGATAATGGTTCCGTTTGGTGAGTTCCCCATAAAATATCAACTTAAATGCAAGATGCTTCAGTTAACACTCAAGTCCAGGGAGAATCTTATCACTTGATGATCCTCTTGCAAGCAAGAGAAAAATTCCGTGCTACGCAGTGCTCATTTCCTAGAGTAAGTGAGCCTCTTGGCTCAGCTGAAGACTTGCCTATTTCCATCCCACATATTTATTCTATCAGTCCAGTTTTATAACATCCTAGAAATAAATGACTCGATTTAAGAGTCAGAAACCATGGCTAGGCATTGGATTGCAGAGTATCAAAATGCTTTACTAATGAGAAATGGGCAAATGAATCTAAGAAAATAACTCCACTTGCCTTGAATATTTCCTCATGCCTGGGACCAAACCCAAAACCTGACTACTAGGATGGATTCATGTTCTTCCAGTGTTGTTTTTGATTGCTTCTCACATCCCATCCCTGCTTTTGAGTTTGGGTTTGGATAGGAATGGCAGTGCTGAAAGGTTATGCAATGGTTCTTTCCATCTTGTCTCTGGCCCAGTCAGCCACAGAAATAGTTAGAAGTTTTGGTGGAGCCTCTAGAAATTCATTTACAACCATGAACTTTGGGGAAATCTATGGATGGCCTTGGAGAGGCTGTGTTCTGGGGCTTTCAGGGCTGACTAGCCAGATTATTGCTTTGGAAATGCAGGCTCTAAATGGGGAATCATGAAGATCTGTCTTCATTTGCTGCTGTTTCAGCACCGCTGCGAAGGTGCAAGGAGTAAAAGGTTGAATAAAGATTCCCCTTTTATCTCATCTTTGTGATGAGAAAACAGGAGGTGCTTTGGTTTAGCAAAATCTCATCAGTTGTTATGATTTGGTTTTGGAAACCTCAAGCCAGGGAGGTTGGGATCTGGCTTCCATTACATTCTAACCAGAAAGTTCGTCGCAGAAGAGCTTTTCTGCTCAAACTATTCTGAATTTGTCCTAACTTTAGTTTAATCCCAGCAAAACCTAAACTCTCAGCTCTTTAAGGTCTGTCTGTCACTGTTGTTAATGTGTTGCAATGTACTGTGGAGGGTTTGGTAGACAAATGAACTCTTGGAGGGTATTTATCATACACACACAAACACACACAAAATGTATTTATATATATGTATATATTGCACTATTACGAGGTTCTCTTTCATTTGACCACAGTGGTTTCTACTTAGCCACAGAAATCTCATGCATATACTAGCCAGCTCCTATTTTCATTTGTGCTGGGATGAAATCAAAATCTACTCAGCATGCTTGAAATGAAGGCAGACAGTGTGCCAACAGCATGCCACCAAGGGAGAGAGAGAGCTCTGTGCTGGGCTTTGTCTCCTCTGTCTTTACAGGGCTCTCTGAGCTGCAGCCTGGAGTGGCCCAGACACAGCAGAGTGAACACGGTGATTATGTGCTGGATGTGAACAATATTGAGGAATTTAAGATCAACCCTTATAAATACACTTACAGTGTATGCATATAACTAAATTAATAGCAGACAGAACTTTTAAAAGTCACTTGACTTTAATTGACATATCAATATAATTGGCAATTATCTTAATTGATATACATGGCATAAATATTGTGCTCTGGAAAGCTTCCAGTCCTTCTTTATTAGAGTATTAAGCCACAACATATGCAGATTACATGGAAATACCAATGAAGCGTTTGTTAATAGAAATTCCTTTCTTATGTCTCTCTCTTATATTTTTTTATATACATGTGTATATATGTAAACAGGCAGAAAAAACCTCATGAGGACATATTGAGGATTGTCAATACTGTCTTTTAAACAATTTCAAGTGATTCCACTAAAGGGTTTCTACAAGTTTCACACTCTGCTTTTGTGGAAATCAGCTTTCAAGTCAGTCAGGCTAGAGATTAGATCCAAAGATTTAAAACCCCTATAGATCAAAAGCAGATGCTCTTAGAAGACATTTCAGCCAAGACAAGCCGTCTGGGGACATTGTTACAGCGGGAGAAGACAATTTATCATTAAAACATGAAAGCCTCTGTTCAATAATAACCAGATGTATTTAAAAAAAAAAAAAGGAAGGGAAAAGAAAAAGAGAAAGAAAAAAAAAATAAGGGGGTCAAGGTCTTGATTCATTTGTCTCCCACTAGAAATCATCTTTATCCCATACTTAGGAAACGAGTGCAGATTCTTTGATGCCAAGACATAATGTAAGAAAAATTGAAACGTTTCACGTTGTAAATCCTTGGCAATTGTCAAGGAAATTTTAATTATCTAAAAATCTGTGATGCCTTAGGTAAAGATAAGGAGCAATCAAGTAAAAGAACAGTTTTGTGACTTTAAAAATGGGAGGGAGGATCCGACAGGAGCATTTCAGACCCTTCTTTCTTCATACCATTTTTCACTCTTTCCCCTCTTCCCTCTGCCCTAACGCAGCTCGGTGACAGCTCTTGGATTCACCCTTAAACCTCTGCTCCCAAGGTTTGCCAGCAGCATTTCAGCTTCCCGTGTAGCAGGGGGATTGTTGTGAGTCATGGAGGGAAACCAGTGCATGGGGGGCTGGGATAAGAGCCTCCTGGCACACAGCACAGAGCAGAGATAGGAGAGAAGGAAAATTTGTAAGGTCTCATTTTTCCTGCCTCATACTCTAACCACTAGAGAGCATCCCTTTCCCTTCCCTTCCCTTCCCTTCCCTTCCCTTCCCTTCCC
>VYZU01015699.1:0-10039 GCA_013401355.1 Ceyx cyanopectus | reverse complement strand
TTCCAGAGGGCAGAATTCAACCTGTTTGGGAAATTAGTTGACACAGTGCCTTGGGAGACAGTACTGAAGGGCAAAGGAGCTCAGGGGGGATGGTCATTCCTCCAGAAGGAAATCTTTAAGGCACAGAAGCAGGCCATACTGGTGTGCCTTCAGATGAGCCTGTAGCTTGTCTGAACAGAGAGCTTTGGCTGGAAGTAAGGAAGAAATGGTAAGTCTACAGCCTATGGCAGAAGGTTCAGCTACTCAGGAAGACTAGAGTGATTCCATGAGGTTATGTAGGAAGAAAATGAGAAAGGCCAAAGCCCAACTATAACTTAATCTGGCTACTGCCATAAAATGTAATTAAAATGTTTCTATAAATGCATTAGCAGCAAAAGGACGGCTAATGAGAATCTCCATCCTTTATTAGATGTACAGGGAAGCACAGCAATCAAGGATGAGGAAAAGGCTGGTGTACTGAAAGCTGCCTTTGGCTCAGTCTTTAATAGTAAGATCATGATGAAATGCCAATGTGCTATTCAAATGGTGGATCCTCTTCTGCAGCAAAGACAATTTAAGGGTTGGAAACTTTCAGGGCATTTTAATTTCTGGGTCATTCCTGCTGAAGGGGTTGGTGGGTTGATGCTGTTCAAAAAAGAGAGTATCAGAGATTCTTGACCTGAAAGGAAGAAACCCCTCCAATGTCTGCAGTGGGACTACAGGAATGATGGGCAACAAGGTGCTTCAGAGCTGTTTTGTCTGTGCTCCTGTGGAAACATCAGACTTGTGGACAGATACAAGCCAGGTTCTCAGCAGAGCCCTGGCGTGGTTCCAGTCTGTTCTGCTCATTTGAGCCAAGGTAAGAAATGGGAAGGTGCTCTGAAGGAGACATGTCAGGAATAAAATCAGGTGTTGAGCAATGCCAATGTTCTAGTGCAAAATCTGCATTTTTATTAAAGACATAGTTTGGAAGGCCCATTCAAAAATACATTGTGCTCAGTAAAAATTAACCATTTCCATGCTGATAATTAAGGTTACCACAGGATTATTTTTTTTCTCTTTTAGAATATTTACAACAACAATAGAAATTGTACAGAAGTTAAGAATGGAATACATGCCCCAAAAAAATTTGGTAAGGTGTACCAACAACATGATACAAAGGGTTGTATACAAACACTTTACAAATGGTTTATTAACTTGCATGAAGTCATCCTTAAATATTCACCACATTTTAAAATCAATTTGTATTCCAGGATTAAAAAGGTTAACATCACATCACCCTTCCACAACAGAAAGCATGGTAGATTTAAAAGTTTGTGCGCTTTAGATTTCTAGTAGCTGTTAAAAACATTGGGGAATCTTATCCATAAATTTAGAAGTTTTGAAAGCTGCCTCCCCAGCCTGTTATTTTTGGAATAGTCTGTACTGGCAGATTGTGAAAAAAAGATCACTTTTTTTTTTCTTCTGTTTCACATTTTTACTTTTCTGTTCCCAAATGACACAAATTCAGAATTCAGCATTTCACAGTGGAGATCTAAGCAGTCCTGGAAGTCCTTAGCAGAATAACTAGACTTTAAAATGCCTGCATAGAATTTCCAACAAAATTATGGTTTCAGGGAATATTTTAACTTATTGTTCCATACTATATATATATGATACTCCTTTCAATTAGNTTCTATCTTCAAAGGCAGAACTACCTTTCAACAGAAAGGAGATTTATTTCCTACTTGAAGATATTAGGAAAAAAAAAAAAAAAGACAGAGGAAAGTTCAGACAGTTACCTACACTTAAAGTTTTGCCTTGTTACTAAACAGTTAAAAGCTCTGCCATTGGATTTACATGTCAAGAGTTTACACCAAGAGGTTCATATTCTATAGGAAACTTGAATAGGGGCTTCCAACTTGTGCTATGAACATGCTTTAAGGGTGCTAATGGAAAGCTCTACGACAGCTGTTACTTCACAATGCATTTCTATGCCTGTACAATTAAAGATGCCACCTTGTATTTCTCGGAATGGCTCCAGAGAAACAATGCCCTGTGAAAACAGAGACCTGGTGGAAGGAAAAGCCTGGTAGGCAGCATGTTTTGGTGGGGTACTATGAGGTAAGATATCTCACCCAGATGAAATGGAAAATTAAAGTGAAGAAAATCCTGAGCAAGTCTAAGGATAGCTGTTTGAGTAAAACAGCAAACAGGGTGGAGTAGTAGATAAGGCCTCTAACTCCCTGATAATCTGCACTAGAGAAACAACAAAGAACAAGGCAACTGCAATATTAAGAACCACGAGGGGGAGGGCAAGGGAAGACTGCAAAGCAGTGCAAAGAATGGCATTGGGATTTTAGAGGGAGAGCTCAGATGGCTTGGAGTTTTCAGAAGTAAATCAGATGAAGGCCCATCAAGATTTTATTACTTGGTTGCTAACAGTACCTAGAGGAAGAATCTTTTTATATACCTCTTCAAAATTTAGAGTCAGTAACAAGCTCAGAACAAACAAATTAAACCTTGACCACATTCTGCAAGAAAGAGGAGGTAGATTGCCTTGCAGAGAAGACAAGAGATGTGTAGAGTCTCTCTCAGCCTAAGCCATAAATTCTGTGTTCAGACTGTTGGGCCACATCTTGAGTTGTTTGTGCCCAGCTGCATATTTTAAGTCACATCCTAAAGGAGCCTGAGAAGCGATCTGATTTGGTGGAATGAAAGCATCCAAACATAGCAGAGCTGGCCCTCTCATGCTTCTCACATATTTTCCACTCAGTTTGTCAAAAGACAACTTTTGCACCAGTCAATTGGCTGTACATACGGTAACAACCAAGCATCAAAAAAGAACCTGGAGAGAGCAGAATTCAGACCTGATCCATCAGATTTCCCTATGCTGTCTCATGCAGTACCTGTTAAAGATAGTTCACTGAGACAACAGATGACCTACCACAGCTTTTATCTTCCATTTGAAAGAGGATCTCCTATAAAACTTGTGTTGCTTAATTTTCATGAAAATTTGCTCCGTGACTGTTAAATGAGACATCTTCAATTTCCATACAACGTCCGAATCAAGGGATGTGCACAAGCCTTCACTTGCCTGATGAGCCTGAACATTAATGCACTGCTGCTGTTTGACCCTTTGAAAAAGGAATCAACATCAAGAGCTTCCAAGCTGTATTCTATTGAAAGGGTTTACACAAATTGTTCCCTTTTCAACAAAGGCCAGAAGTTAAATGGCTTTTCTCCTCATTCACTACAAACCCAGCTAATGAATGGTTAACATCACGACACCATTAGAAAGAGCTCTGTAGGGAAAGGCACCTGTTCTTAAAGTGTCCTGATTTGAAGGTCCTTTAAAAATGGTTAGATAGGGCACCTTTCCAATAATTTTTGTGACACTCCTATTTCAAATGGTGGGCCTATTTACATGACCAGCAGGCCAGATGCATGGTTATGATATAACTGCATTAATAGATGTATTATGTATGCTACCTGGAATGATAAAAATAAACATTCACTGACACCCCACAATTTGCAGTATATTATATATGGCTGTCCTTTTCATACCCTCTATGTGCCCAGGATTTAAATACTCTCCCAGCTCTTGACACAGGAGTCTACTCAGCAAATAACTACAGCAACTTCTGAAGAAAAAAATAAAAGGTTGGTATATAGCTTTTTACAGGAGTAAGATTTATCTGTTAAGAGACCTAACTGCAACAATAAGGAATGACTAAAATCCTATCACAGGACACTGCTTCTTGAAGAACCACTCCAGCTTTGGTCCCAGAAACAAGTTGGTTTAGCAGAGAGAAAGGCAACAAGCCTAAGTACGACCATGGGGATGGATATCTTGTAGGTTGGGAAGTTTGAAGCCTGTTTTAATACTGATCTAAAAGAGCTTGTATCTGTAAATGGATCCACACACTTGGTTTGAGAAATCAAAGCTTGCTATCAGTCCCAAGCCCTGTGGGAAGGGGACTGTGTAAGAAAGAAGAGACTGAATCTGGGATGACTGGCTTCCTGCCTGGTGCTCTGTGCTGGTAACCTCTCAGAGAAGCAACAAATCATGGGCTGCAATAAATGGAGCAAAGAGTGTTAAACAGTTCTAAGGGGCTGTTCTCTGTGGTCAGGTCTGTTAAAAAAAAAAAAGAAAGGTTGTTCTAGATTAAATACATTTACATGGCAGTTTAAAAGGACAGCTTAAAGACATACACAATTTCAGTTATTATGAGCTTAAGGTGCTTTTTTTTTTATTTTTTATTTTTTAGTTAAAAAGAGCTCAAGAGCTATAGTAAAAACATACAGACAAGTTTAGGCAGCTTGTGTTCTGCCAGATGACTATAACTCATTTCTGAAACTTATATTTTTTCTATTCACATCATTAATGATGCCAAAAGGCAAAATATTGTTAAAGAATAAAATGCAGTTTAACTAAGATATTTTACACTAAGTAAATCTATAGAACATACAGTACAAGACTCACAGACCAGTGAAGAGGAAAGCTCACACTTAAAAAAATCATTGGCTCTGTAATTTTCTTCCCCTTTATTAAGCCAGCAAATCTCTGTGACTATAATAAGACTCCTTTGCAAGCCTCAGCAAAATTACATTAGCAATATTCTAAATATTGGGAAGTTAGACCAGGTTAAAAATACACAATTTATCTCAGCACCAGCTGGCTGAGCTGCTGGAATTTCTTTCCAACAGAAAGAAGAAAATACTACATACATTCAACACAATTCAGTATTCAATTGAAATCTACTATGGTTTGTTGATTTCGAGAAGAAAATGCAATATGAAATAGAAAAAACTTTCTATAAATATGGGCCAACAAATACTTGAACATTCCTTGGGTCAGCCTTGAAGCTTTGCTAACGACTTGAAACAGCAATATGTACAGTCAGAGATTACCCTGATTTAACAACGGGTGCTGAGAAAGAAAAAGAAAATCCTTTGGAAACATTTCTCCTTGCTAGAAATCAGACCAGCCACACATAGCCCAGTATCATCACCCCCAGCATGAAGCTCTTTCCAGCAAGCTAGAAGTCTTGCAGAGGCAAAAAGATCCATCTCCACGAAGCACAGAAGTGTCTGGTCTGAGCACCCCCTTGGAGACACTCAGACCCTACCGCTTAGAGCCCCACTCTTGGACACTGCTTTTGGGAGGGATTTCAGTGGCATCAGCTCATTTCAAAGCAGGACTAACAGGACTAACCTAGTTGTGAATCCAGAAGAGACTGCTAAAATATACTGCTAAACCTGACAGTAAACATCACAATGTCTCTCATGGATGCCCACTGACCTTACTAAAAGCTGAATACCCTTTCATGTCTACTGCATTTATATATGCTGTATATATGATATATCAACACAGTATATATCATATATATCTAGGTATCATATATCTATCTACAGAAAATCACATGCACATTTCTTGCAGGCAATTGACAACACAAGTATTCTTATTTTGCAATTTTTCTAATTTACTAGACTGACTTTTAGCCCTGGATGAACCTGGTGTAACATCCTTCCATACTGTACCTTCTGACAAGGACTTTAAGCATAAAGGTGCCGAATTTGCCATTGTTAGAACTTTGGTATGACTCAAGAGGTACTGCACAGCGTGTCCACTTTGCATTGTTGTCCAAGTAAGGAAGTTCAGCTCTTACTGTCTGTCTGCTTCTGTCAACTACACACATCTATGGCTAAATCATGGAATTTACATTCAGGTTAATCTCTTTTTGGAAAAGATGACATATTTGCAAGTATAAGTGTCTGATGAGGACAGCATCTAGAAAATGAACTATGCTGCAGAGTAATGAGGAAACTGAACTAATGTGTTTAAAAAAGAAAGATTGTATTGTTCTGACACTACAGGCCTGACTCTCCTCTTATTGCACAAAGTTTAGACTGGTGTAACTACTTTGATTCCTACTGGCTCACCTTTCATTTAGTCTACAGGTAGCAACAAAGGAATCAGGTTGTATATTTGCTACACTCAACATTCACCAACATAAAGTCAGTTTTAACAATGTTGTACAGGAGACTGGAACTCAAGATCTAGTATTTTGCTGAGACTGGTAACTGAACTGTGCATGGGAATATTCAGTAAGACCTAAGGAGAAATTAAGCTGCATGGCAACCTTCTCCCTCAATATCCAAATATCAGATTTGTAGCTTTAAATACATCCTGAAATATAATAAAAAGTGCAAGAGTAGTTTAAATTTAAATACAGTGTTTATCTTATTAGTAAATAGATTGCTAAACAAGATGTAAAATACACAAATGCATAAAAGCTTATACCATGATCTGCAGTGCCATGCTATGTGTGTTGAAGTTTGGCATTTCACTTGCAATTCATGCTATGTCTCTTTGGTTTTCACCCCTGCTATTAAGTCGAAGAGCACCTGCTTTAGCTTGTAGTTGTGGGGCACTTTTTCTCTTGAGAGGAAACAAAAATTTGGTACCGGGGCTCTGTGCTCTTGATGCAGATGCAGAAATCCCATTAATATTACTAGAAAAGCTAAGGACACAGGGGAGAACAAACCACATTTAGATTACTGTACAGTTCTGCAGTCTCTTACATTTAGCCAATACCTTCAACAAAACAGCCCATAATAAAGCCTGGAATTGAATGTTGTCTTCTGATTTTTTACCAAAAATGCCTGTAATACTGGGCTCTCATAGCTGAGCAAGATTCATACTGTTACAGTCACGGTTATATCCACATTCAACTTCCTTTTATTAGAAGTATAATACTGCACTTTATATCACAAATGTATAAAAATATGGCAGATAGTGTCATAACAATACTTTTCTTTTAAATGAGTATATTTAAAAAACAGACAGTTATTTTCCATTTATATATATATGTATAGAATAAAATACTCCTGATGCAATATATAAATGTTACTGTTAGTTTTTTTTATAGAAACTACTGTAGCTGTTGCACTGCTTCACAATGTTTCAAACAGCTCAAAATAACTTTACATTATAACATAAAAGATATGATTATAACAGTACGATATTAGGTCATCATAAATAAATATTACAAATCCTATCAAATATGGAAGTTTAAAAAACAAATTTAAGACATACAATTTAACTTTAAACCCTTAACGGGGATACACTTTTATCACATAAACCCCACTGTTCTAACTAGGCAGCAAAAAATGTAGTAAGGGCATAGGTCTAGACATGAATGTTTTCACCCTTATAAGTGCCAATACATACCAGAAGTCTCCCAGCTCTCAGACAGAGATGTGCACTAAGCTGGAATGTAAATGAGAGAAAACGACAACGCGTTTTTCTCCCTGACTGGCACACCCTGCCTGGCATCCAGCGACCTTGCTGATGACTGGTAATTCCTAATTCCTAACTCGTTTGACTGTATAATCCCTGACTCTCACTGTGGTGCCGAACAGCGTAGCTCCACATGTACATATTGCACACCTTTATAAAGCTGAAAATGCAGTGTTACCATCACCAGAACCAGCACCCCCACTCCCCTACGCTGACCTCCCCCTGACCCGGCCTGTTTGCTAGAGCGCCGTTACAAGGCTGTCTCTTTCAGATCATTCAGGTTTGGCATTCGCGCTCGGTTGGTTCGGTTATACGTGTGCCCGTTCTGTCCGCTCTTGGAAGGCAGCTGGTCGGAGTAGGGAGGCCCATCACTGGCGCTCCTGTTGACCGGGGAGACGTGCCAGGTGGGTTCCAGCTGGCTGGGTATCTGCAGCGTCGGCCTGCTCTTGGGCTGCGGCTCTTGGCGCATGTTGCTGCCGCCGCCGCCGGAGCTTTGACTCATCGGATGAATCCGCACTTCAGGAAAAGAAGCTTTGGCTGGCTGGCTTGGTAAGGGCTGGAAGCGAGGCTCAGCAGGGACAGGGTGGTTTGAAGAGGAGAGGTGTAAGAGCTTCCGAAGAGATTTTAATGGCTGGCTCTGAAAGACACGCATAAAAGGACTTGACCTTCTGCTCTCCATCGTGTCAGACTTCCTAGAACAAAACTGTCACATATCCTAAACTGAACACCTTCGACTTCATGGGATTTCTGCTCTTTTAATTTGTATTAATTTGGAAGATTTCATTCCAAGCTATGAATACACACCTGAGAAAATGTCTTCTCATTATGATTCAATCTATTAGCTACCTGAAAAATGGAACCTTTTCTACATCAGAAAAAAAATAACTGTTCCCATCAATTATTTTAACCTTGCTTCCTATGAAAATGGAGGCATAGACAATCGCATTAGCTCTCCATCTGTCACTAGTCCTACTATTAACTTTAGACCCTCAGCTACATTTTACCAGGCACAGATATCAGAAATACAAGTTCCTAAATACTTTGCGAACATCAATCAGGGGCTATAGAGAATCCTGAGGAATCCTCTGCACTGAAATAAGGGTTGGCAGAACTCAGCAGCTGGGTGGTTAACTGTTCTAGTCCCTCACAGCTTCTTCAACTGGTGAGCAGGATGAAGCAAAATGGAGACATGGGGTTACTGAGATGAGTAGCAAGAGCCTGGGGAAGCCTGAGTACACAATGTGGTACAAAAAGAGCCTCGTTAAATTCCACAGCACACAGAGGATCTTGCTTCTTCAAACACTGCAGCTGCAACAAACCCCTCTCTTCAGTTTTCACTGTTGTAATGGCACTGAAGCTCCCACTGAAATCCTGTCCCCCAAGCTGGTTTTGAAACTGGAGGGGGTAAAGCTGCCTTAGTGCATTGCTATGCTTCAATAACACATCCTGCTTGAACTGCAGCCTGTGACAGCTGAGGCACAGCCACACCGTAATGCGGTCACCATGCTCTGGTGATCCCATCAAGTATCAAAGTGTGTCAAGTAGCAGTGTGCCCTCAGGATTCACCATTCCTTCCTGAGCTAACTTGAGGACATTTTACAGCACTGCATAGCTGCCACAGACATGCACTGAAATGGTGCTTGCCTTCAATATAAAACCATAGCCAGTATTTAGGAAGGCTCAAAGACTGACACAGGGAGGTTTAGTCTCTCTTCTTTTCATTGTCATTCATGTCTAGAGTTTCAAAAGAATTATGCAGGACTGCAATGATTTTTTCATTGAGTGAATGAGGAATGGAAAGGTTGGGAAACAATGTCAAATGCAGTGATATTTTATTCACTAGAGAAAAAGCTGTCAAGATACCTCAGTGATGTTAAAATAGAGGGAATTGATAATGCCACTTACAGGAGGCTGGATTTCTGTCATCTTCTCAGGATGCCAATCCTTCTGCCTGCTGCTCTGGTGATTAGAAGAATGAATGGCTTTCTGTAATGCCAAGAGATCCTGACCATCACTGCCAGGCATCTGCAACAAAGTATTACATACTGCTCTCCTAATATATTCTTAACAACAGTTGTAAATCAATTCCCCCAGTTAATTACAGAACACAAGTGAAGCCCATTACTGCAGCAGAATTGCAATGACCTTTCAATATTTTTCCACGTAGTAAGAGCAAGTGGCTGTGGATTATCATGCAGATATGATATACCCTTAGCCCTCAAAGCATTCACATGCTGTTAGTGTTATTTGCTGTAAGAGAGAGCAGTTAAACAAGGCTTCAAAAAAAGAAAAAAAAAGAAAAAAAAAAGAAAGAAAAAAAATTTCTTGAGCCTCATCTTCATTTTAAAAGCATTCCATACTGCAGTTAAGACCATGGATCAGTTCTATAAATTTATTCCTGAATGAAGAAGATCAAAATCTCTCTAAAATGAAGTTCAGCTGATTTTGCCATCAAAAGCCAAGAACTTTTCCCCATATTTCTTCTCCTCCACAAATAGCCCAAACTAAAGCAAAAATAAATAAACTCCCCTGCCCCACCAACTTGGAAGTTTATGTCAGAAGGAAAAAAAATGGAAAGCTTATATGTAGAGTTTTATCTCATCTCAGGAATTCTAGGCCAAAAAAGGAAAGTTAAAATATAACATTTTTAATACAAGCTGTCTGTTATCTTGAACAATGAGGATAAATAAAAATACAGCAAAGGCATGAGCTAAAATTTAGTTTTCACATGATCTGTTGCTAATATTTGATTACATTTATATGTAAATGAACAGT
>VYZU01015698.1:0-10207 GCA_013401355.1 Ceyx cyanopectus | reverse complement strand
AACATCTCCTAGAAAGTACCTAGATTCTTACCTTACCTTCAAAAGAAACATTAAAACAAAGCCATTAGTAATGAATCACTATTTTCTACGTGAACCATTCACATGGAAAAACAAATCTGCAATTTTTCTGTCAAAATGTCTTCAGTAAGCTCATTAAGCTTCTAAGAAAACCAGATTTCACTAATTCTTCCTTTGTAATACAAAGAAAAACATACTGCTTCAGTGACAGGCAGAGCTGTTTTCCCACTGCTCCTTCCCATCAAGACTGTATGAATCTAATAACACACTGTTGCACACCGTAGGTGAGCACACTCTCCTCTTCGGTAGTTCCCACTGCTGCTGTCTGGAACTCTGCAGCAGCAGCCTCACCTGTGCCTCAACTTACCTGTGCCCTGCTTTACTTCATCAAGAACAGATTACACCTGGCATGGCCTAAGTAGACAGATTCCTGTACTACTACACTCTAGGTGGTGACCTGTGTCTGGAACACTGAAGGAATCAGAGTATCAAAGGAAGATGCATTTTTGCTTGTCTGTTCTATCCTGCTGGATCAAATACTTGATCTGCAGACAAACATGCCCATGTATGCACACACTTTAAAAGGTTTAAACTAAGAGCTTTATTCTATAATTAAATCCACCAAGTAAACAATATTCCTAATAGTCTGTGGGTTATTTTCCACACGCAGCTTTCCTGAAAAGGATGCTTTCTCAATTTCTAATAGTTCATGCATAAACACAAATCTTCAGTCCTCCATCCTTTTCCTATCACATATAATGTTTCTCTATAAATCCTCTGCAATTTTCTCTTACCATCTATACAATTAATGTTTTATTAAGGAGAAGCTTTCTTTAAGGAAAGAACTAAATAAGGCAAATAAATAAACAAACATGCTTTATAAAATCTGCACATAAAAGAGCTGTGCACAGCTCTTCACAAAACCACTGTGATATTACAGCAGAAAAGAAACTCTGCTAACATACTTCTTGTAATTCAGTGCCAGCCACACGAAATAACATCCAAGTTTTACAGCAAATTTGATATAGCTATTTTCAATGTGTCTATGTAGAAATCCAAATGTTCCATCCATTACTTTACCAAGAAAACAAATTTAAACGATAGTCATGCAAAAAAACATAAGGTACTAAAGGAAAAAAAAAAAAAGACAATAAAAATTTGCACAGAGCTTTGAAATTTCTTGTACTTGGTAAGACCACAAAAGAAGACTGAGAACAATTTTAACAGTAAAGCAAACAGTAACTTCAAAGAATGCAGTAGTACAAAACAGCCACTGGGTGACAAGGATGGTCCATAACAGAATATATAATCTATTATCTAATTTAAAAACAGAGTTCTTTTAATAGGCTTTCAAAATCAATGGAGGGGCTATCATTAGAGCTGTTTAAAAAAAACAACCAACCACAACACATTTAAAAACATTATTATGCTAAATATGAAAATTAGATTTTAAAGGTTTCTTCATACCCTATATCTTGCATAGCAGTATTGGGAAGGCAACTGACATAGCTCTTCAACTTCTGAACTTTTTACTTAAAGAATAATGCAGTATTATATAAATACTACCAAATAAAATATAAAGGAACTTAAGGGTAAGAGGATAGAGATTTTAGAAAGATTCAAAAACCTTTATAAAATTAGGGCAAATTTTTTCCTTTATCCACAAAGCAAACATCTGTAAGGTATGACAACTGTAGATTCTGTGGCACTCTGGACAATTTTACTGTTGAAATTCTCACACTCAGAAAAGTGACATTTTTCTTACCACCTAACCTCGCTGCATTGTCTTCTGCTGCCTCTTGTTTTCTGTACATCCATGGAGAAGAGACTTGTGTCTCCCCTTATTGCAATCCCATTTAAAGACTTACTTCCCACATCTTGTACATCTTGGTCTGTTACCCTGTACACCTGGTATACCTTCCACTACATCTTATAGGGATGATTATTGCTATCCAAGTGTATCTTTGTTCTCCTATTCCCATTTGTTAACACTGTTTTGAACTCTGACCCTGAGCACTCACAGCTTCTCATTTCTGTGGGGATTGATCTTGTGTTTAAGCTCAGTTCTTCACATTCCATCATCCAGGTGTTTAATGACAAGATCAATTAAACCTTGACCTAGAAGTTGCCTTTACACAGCCTCAGATTTTGACAGTGAATCATCCATTATTTCTTCTATGTTCAAATCAGTTTTATAATTGACTTATGGGAACTTAATATAAATTGTTTCCCTACTTAACTCCTTGAAGAAGCAAAACAAGAAGTTAAAATAACAGATTGTACTGTACTACAATCACTATTAAAAGCTCATTAGGTTTTAAGGGAAATTACACTAACAAATATCTCTTTGTACCATCCAGAAAGCACTCCCAAGTACTCCTGAATTTTGGTTGCAACTAGGTAAGCATTTAGATGAACAGACACCAAGGTACTTAAGTCTATTTTTGAATTATTAATGACATTCCTGAATCTGGTGTACAGACAATAGAGAGCCTCAGTTGCCTGGGCAGTTAAACTTGCATCCCAGACACCTAAACTCTTCACTCCTGGGAACCAACCATTTCCTTAAGTACAGTCTCCAACCCAGGCCAAGCTGAAACCCCAGAAAGAATTCATAAATATGCATTCCCAAGCTCAAGTTCTCACGTGTTTAGCTGGCAAAATTTGAGGTCTAAGCCTCTCTCAGACATCTGTGGCACTTCACTTTAAATTAAAAAAAAAAAAAAAGTTAAGACAATGTGTTTTTACAACAAACAAACTGAAATAGAGGTTTTTTGTTTTTCTTTTTAATATAATAAGAGAAGAATGTCTGTCATTGCTACCCCCTCTTTTTCTTTTTTTTTCTTTGTTTTGTTTTAATTACTTATCTCCAGTAAAATCTGTTTTGTTAGTGAAATCATGACCTAAGGAAACTACAGCAAATGCTCAGAGCCAAAGAAAAAAAACACAAAGTAAAAGAAGTGCAATGCTGTAAACAAACGCATTGGCTTCCTCCTAAGTTACAGCTACCTGAAACTTATATGGAACACTGCAAAAACGATTTTACTAAGCAAGACTAGTCCAGCACCTGACAGTGAGGCCCAACACAAGCGCCCACTGTGATGTTGCTTGAGGAACCTCCTGTTCCCCACCCAGCCCACCTGACCCTGCTGCAGAGCCAGTTCCCCCCTTTCCTACCAAGACTGGAGAGGCAAAGGATCTGGACATCTAGGATCTCTCCCTAACAAACAGCGTTTTTCCCCTTTCTGACAATAACAGAGGAGAGGAGAGCAGCTGGGTCAGTGAGTCCACAGACTGGATTAGATGGTTAAGAGGTTTCTGCTGGGTGTCAGCGAAGGCAGCAAGCACCCAGCATTCCATTCAGTACTTCAATTGCTTCAAAGTGTCTATATGTGTCATGATTTTTTAGTCACCTTTACTAACTCAGCTTCTCACCTATTTCCCAAAGATAAGGATTATTTTAATACAAAAGCTTGAATAACCAATGATAGTTTCAGACTTACTCTTTAATACGTTTGACATGCAAACAGAATTATAACTATTATTAGACTTACAGCCTGACAGTCCATCATTGTCTCTCACACCTCCCTAGACTCACACACCACTCTTCCCTCTTTAGGTACTGATACATGTGTTATCAGGGTTTTTTTTTCCCCTTCCATCCTCCCTGAAATTACTCTGTTCCAAAAGTTAAGTATCATGAACAAGTTTTCAGCATAATCTTGATCAAGTTCTTAAACAAAGAAAATTAATTTTAAGACATTTTAACACTTTGTTACTGAGGTGTTTATAGTAGTACCTTCCATAGTGTGATATGTGGTGTGACATATGCTTTTTGCAAATCTATTCTTTTTCCTATTAATTCCTACTGTTGGGAATGTAATTTTATTTAACACATAAAAAGGTTTAAAACTGTATTATGAGACTGGCAGCAATTCTTTCATAAATATTTCAAAAGAGAAAAATGAAGGAAAAAATTTGTGCTTGAATCAAACATAAAACTTAACACCTTTACAGCCACATTACCCATCTCCAGTGATGCCATCATCAAAAACCTCTAACACCCAAATATGTATTTCACTCAACAAATGGTTCATCTAAACTACATAAGCAAAACTAACAGGAAGAATCAACATTCCTTTATAATCTCCCTTCCCAGCAGAACAACATAAAAAAATCACTTGTAAAGCCCTAAAACAGAAATCCTGGAAATTAGAGAATGTCTCATCACACAGTTCTATACCAAGCTGGTTTCAGGACACCCACTGTTCTTTCCAACCAAGCAACTAGGAACAACAGGAATGCATGTGGAAAAGCCTCACTTGAATAGACAAGAAACTACTTAGCAGGGTACTCTCTGAAAGGGCTGTGCAGCTGTTGAATTCACTTCCTTATGCTTTCAAAAAGCTCAAATCAGATGTCCTTCCCTGAATGCTCTAACACTCATCTCTTTTCATTGGCATCAGTAAACAGGGTAAGAAATTACTGAAGGATGGGATAAAAGCTACAAATTAACTTGTCAGATCTGCTTGTGCTAGGTCTTAATAAATATTACAGCTGTACTTTTAGGGTATTATTTGTGATATACTTTTAAATCACATTAGCAGCACTATGAGTATATGCAAGGTAACCAACCTCAACACTTACATACGTAACAGCTCTTTTATTTTCAACTTTAATACAACTGCAAAAGCAACTGATAAATACTTTGAAAAGTGGTTTACACTGAAAAATTATCTAACAGTACAAATTTTTCACTACAAAGATGTAAAAATCTGAAGCAGTTCTAAGGAAGCAGGGAATTAAGTGCATTGAAAGGATGAAAGAACAGAATTCTCCCCAAATAAACAACTGCAATCACCAGCTGCTTAGCATCAGTCTAGAAGGAAATTTTCCCTGTCTCGCCCATGACTGTTTTTCTACTTCTTTAGTCCTGCATGAACATAAGAGACATAGCACAACTTTCAAGTAACCAACCAGTCCCATATACCAGATATGATCATCAATCACATTGAAATGCAGACACAGAAATCACCTCACCACCATGCATGTAAGATCAGGAATGTCTGAGTCCAACTGAGAACTCTCTTCTCCTACAGTGGCTGGATACTATCTTATTGTGAAGAGTAAAAATGGATATAACTCTCACTTCACTATAGTTACACACAGAATTTAAGAGAGAGTGTGCTGCTACCAAGTTTAAGAAAACAGCCAAAANGTCCAGCGGGTCTCCCTGGGAGAATGCGTGGAGAGGAAAGCACAGCAGCTGAGCTGGCAGGGGATGCAAGCTAAACTGGCAGGCTAAGCAAGCTGGCTGGTGGGTTAGGCTTTCGGCTCGGGTCGCTGGTGTTCTCAAGGAAGACTCTGTCTATACTGCCCTCCATCCCGATCGCTCTGTTCCTGACCCCAGTGCCAGAATCCAGCTCCTGAACACAGCTCTGTCAGCTGTGGGGCCCAGTCTGTGCCAACTCCACAGCATCAGTGACGGTGACATAATTACCATCAGGGGGATAGGTTCAGTACTGGTTTTGTACATATTTGTATATACTATTATTATTTTAATTTTAATTAAAATTGTTCTAGTTTCATTTTCTAATGGCTAAGTCTCTCTCCCTTATTCCTTTTTCTCTTCCCTTTGGGGAGGGAAGGGCGTTAAAAGAGAGCAGCTGTTATCAGTCTGGGGGTTGCCATGGCCCTATACCGTGACAGATGCTATAAAAAATTATTTTGAAACTGTAAGGAGGTATTATTTCATGATAAACCCCCCATGTTTCCTGTTTTTTCACTTCACAAATAACTTTATTCCAAGGCCATTATTACTGATGTCTGTAGCAACATGGTAAAGGGGATGTGAATTTTGTATTTTAAACCCAAAAATTCATGGATATGCTTCAAAGGAAAAAGGGAGGATAATTATATCAACCAAACAAAAGAACCACTGAACAAAAATATTCTGGAGAATTAACTTGATACAAGCTAGAAATTAAAACATTTCAAAGTAGATGGAAGAAGACTGACGAATGATATGGCTGATAAATGTCTGAAAGACAAAATGATTGATAAAGAAAAAAATATATCAACCTCTTTTTTTGTTTTCTTTCCCCCTTAATTTACCAAATACCTACAACAGAAAGTTTCCAAGCTAAAGTTATTGCTGAAATATGTATCTAGCAGGTTTCTCAAACTGATATTACAATATAAAAGGTTTTTGAAAAAAATACAGCAGTGACAACAAAAGCCACTGGGACCAGCGGGTCTTAACCCAAGAGCCCTACAAGAGCCAAAATATGAAACTGCTGACTTGCTTTTCATCAATACTTACAGCAGCAGAATAAAAAACAGTAAAACACCACACAGTATTTTTAAATTGAGTAATCACATGAAATCCTAGGAGTTAGACAGACCCTTATGTGCAAACTCATCTAAGCTGTTAATAGAACTAGAGCCTGTAGGCTCAGGAGAGCCCTGTGAGCTTTGGGGTGAATAAAACACTTCTGGTAGGTAGAAGATGTTCCACCCACAAGTATCTTACTTCTCTGAAAGATAAATAAAATGAGTGGAGAGAGAAGGAGGCAGGGAGGAGGAGGTGTAAGGGCTTTTGTTGAAATAATTTTAGTAAGATCCTTCACCAAAAGTTCTTAAAGAAACTGAACTGTTAAGGTATAAGAAGAAAGAAGAATTCTCTATCACAGAGTAAAAGACAGAAATGAATGGTATGAATACAAAGGTCCCTCTTCTAGAGGATTAATTAATGGTGGATATATCCCACTGTATGCCACAAATGTTAAGAAAAAGGACTGGAGAGCCAGGTCACAAGTGGTGAGCATTACATAGCTCTGTATGACATCAACATCTGAAGTTCACTACTCTGTCACCGTGGGATAAGACATCAGGTGAATTTCAACATCAATGAAGGACCACACAAGGAGAACAGAACATGCAGTCTAAGGGAACATGCAGTCTTAAACTCCAACTACATAACTATCATTCATGAAAAATACACAGTCATGTAGTTGCTTTCTGGACAGTAACTCATGGCTCAGTAGCAGTCCAAGACACAAAGAATCTGTTTCCAAAATAACACAAGACATAACATTATAAAACAATGCAAACTGAACAAGAATTACTAAACAACAGTGCTGCTGTACATGACTTTTGGCTATAAAAACTGAAAATTATGAGTTGATTCAGTTTTTGAAGCAAGCTTCCACCACAGGTCACAGAGCAGCACAGAAACAGGTTCTCCCTGAGTGGTTGCAGAACCTCCATCCTTGGAGTTCTTCAGGACATAGCCAGGCAATGTCTAAATAACCTAATGCTGCCTTCAGTTAATGCTTTTCACCAATATTTTCATGTTTGGTTTATGTATATATACATTTACTTCTATTTCCATGGATTTGCATTCAACTGTAATTATGGCACAATTTCATAGATTATGTCAGCCCTTTAGGTCAGTGTTTGCTTGTTTTCTTCCATGCCTTGGAGCAAATACTATCTAGCTTCTACAGAGTGAGTTAGCAATCCTTTAGCAAATAAATATAAAATGTTTACATTGAGTACAAGAGAAATTTAAATTCAGTCACCAATACTGTTTAAGAAATAAAGATACCAAACCCCAGTTCAGAACACACCTAATACACTATATGGTAGGTCTCCCATCTTTCTGAAAGCATGAAATGCTGTAGTTGGTATTGTTGCCACAGCACAGGTTCAAAGAACCCCAGGATGATAGAGGTTGGAAGGGACCTCTGGAGATCACCTCGTCCAAAGCCCTTGCCAAATCAGCATCACCTAGAGGAGGTTACACAGAATTGCATCCAGGCAGGTTTTCAAAGTCTCCAGAGAAGACCAGTCCATAACCCCTCTGGTCATATGCCTTAAAATGCCACAAGTCTTATAGAGTCCTAATTTAGTAACATTTCTAAGACATAGAGCAAACAATTGCTAAGTGCACGGCCTCTGTGTAACCAAGCTCATTACATGACAGATTACAGAGCTCAGCTTTCTATAAAATTCCAGATAAGAATTAACCAAGACTAGCACTTAATGTATACAACAAAACTAATGAAATGGCAATTAACTGTATGGGAATTTAGTACATATTTTCATCAACTAATGACTTGGGAAGAAGCTGAGAATCAATAATGCCTCCAATATTGAAAGAGATCTGTAAGGAACTATCACACGGATAAATGTAGGCAACTGGGTCTTTGTGTTACTGTTATCGACTTGTTCTTTTTCCCCCTAAGTCAGTCACAACTACAAGCTCTAAGTATTAGAGAACCATACTTAAGGACCTGAAGGTAATTTTGCAATCAGTATTTAGAGATTTTATTTGGCTGGACTTTTTTTAAGGTCACTTTGCTCAATTCCTGGCAGGGCCACAGCAATGCATTTCAGCCTACCAACACCAATAGACAACCAAGGGTCAGGTCACACTACCATTTAGTTGACTGATTGCTAGAAGTCTGAGGTTTGGTGACATGGAGCACCCCTAAATTCACCATCTTTGATGGCTCTAATTGTACGTCAGAACTACAAATTTGACCAGACACAAGCCCCACACACAGAAACTATTCTCAAGACAGGCACAAAAGAAAGACAGGATTAGAATTAGGATACAGAGAAAGATGATAGTAAGGCTGTAAAGTAACTTAATTATTAGCAGGAGTGACCTGATGGCATAAAAAAAAACCCCTTAACTGGGCATGAAACCGGGTGAATTTTAAGCCATTATCTGACTGTCAAATTTTGAGTTGCATTTGTCAATATGTAGCTCCAGAACCACCTTGGTTCCATTTTTTAATCAATTTAAATTGTTTCTTTTTTTTCTCCTGCACTCAAATTGATGTTAATGCCTTCTAAATTAATATAATTTATAACTGTGCTTTTCCAGCTTATAAAATGAAGGTAAATACAGCAATTATAGTGTTTATGCTCAATTATTATTGCAAGGTACAAAGTGAGGCTGTGATGCTTCTGGCATTCCACTGCATAGAAAAAGCCAAATCTACCATAAGACAACAACTAGGTTTCTGCCAAAACAAAAGGAAACATTTTAAAACTCTAAACACAAAGCACTGCAGTAAAAAAGTAAACTCCATTAACTATACCATAATTCAGACAAAGGATAAGAAGCTCCAACATAAATACAAACATGAGTTCATGATCAATTTTTTCCCCCCCTCACATATAATTATTGAAATGTTTGTTACTAGTTTATCATCAACACCAGATAAAAGCTTCTGCAAAACCTTCTAAATTCTGAGATTTCACTGTACCAATGACAGCTACAAAGAGAAGGATCCCTGTAAATGCTCTTTTCTAGCTTGTCTCTCTTTTGTTCATTTTGTCTTCAAATAGCTGTAACCAGAACCATCATTTGTCAACATTCTTCATTACCTCAGAGGATGAGGTTTCCTCATTTATTCATCAGGAATGAAGCCATAAGCACACACAGCACTTTTACTGGCAGAAGGGTTCATTTCTACATCTTTCCCTTCCCTATTTTCCTCCTCCCCATAGATTTACAAACAGTTCTTACTCTCAGTGTTTAGGACCCCAGAAAAAAGCAAGCTGCTTTAACTGATGTCAGCTTGCACTATGCCTTGCACAGTTTCCAGTCCTGGCACTCCATCCTGGATCACAGGTCACAACATTTTGCACTTACATGTTGCTAGGTACCACTCATGTCATGTGTCAGATGGAAATGAACAGAACTCAAACCTGTTTCTGCACATGACATGATTTCAGCATAGACACCTTACTGATACTGTCATATTCAATGACTCAGTCAAGTGGAATCTTAAGGAGAGAAAAGGATTTACTTTCTACAAGGATAGTTGCTCACAGACGCTGCCTCACAGTGGGGAAGCTTCTCAGCAACAACAGCCAGAGGCATTAATTGCATCGTTTGCTGTCTAATACTAAACTGTCTAATACAGGCAGAGTATTCCTATAAACAGGCCAGATTTGTTCCCCAGAGACAGCAAGTACTGATCTGAGATGGGTTACAAAGGTTCACCTACACATGATTTGACACCACAACTTGGATGCAGGCTGTTCTTGTGGGACAGCAGACAAGCAGCTGCAGGCAGCATCTTACAGCAACATTTTTCCTATGACAAATTCAGGTGGCTGCACAAGTACAATAGAGAAGAATGAATATATCTTTTCCTTGGGGGGGCGG